>JAVTVY010008420.1:0-46815 GCA_036873755.1 Hanleya hanleyi
ACCCGAATCCACCTCCAAACTTAGTTTTGCGAAAAATATTAGCGAGGTTACAGAACCGTGACCGCACTGTCTTTCTCAATATATGGAGGCTCTGAAAAGAGCCGTTAGCAGGGCTGTCATTGCCACAACGTCAGGGCCAGTACTGTGTGGGTGACAAGCACTGTCAGGCCGACAAGCCGTCGTTGGTCCTGGTGTGATCGCTTGTGGTCCATGGTCCGGTCAGCGAGGATGACTGTCAGTAAAAGTGGGTGATAGCTCGTCTCCCCATCGAATCGACTCTCTCGCACACCGCATCTGTGAAGTCTTCGTTATCTTCGCTATCTTCAAACAATGACGGATGACCACCTCTCAGTATCCCATGAGTGAATTAACCATGCTGTAAAACACGAGCCGCATAGGGATGGGTCTCCATCATGTCTCATGAACAGTGGAATGGGGGTTTGGGGTTAGAGGGGCGTGTTTTATACCCGCTAGACATCCGAGCATGTGCTTTCTCTACTACTCCTCCATCGAGTGAGCATACGCACCATCACGTCACTTCTGGTAATCTACACGCGGGGAGCTTCAAAGCAATACCAAGCTCGATCCATTTGGATTCAGTATGGTTCATTGAACACCACAAATTATCCTTTTTCTACCATTCCTCGAGTGCGCATTCACAACACGGTGTTGCTCCGCGAAAACCAATCATGCCGTAGTCTCCACTTGACAAGAGCTTCAACACGCAGCTGGGCCACGTATGGCCCTTTAAACTTCCAAACACGCCCTTGTGTACGCCCAAAGTGCCCTTTCTCTACTACTCCTCGAGTGCGTGCACGATGACATCATCGCCTAAAATCCCAACACGGCCCTCAGACGCCTCCAGTCATATGCTACAGCGTAATTCCTGTCGATAGAACACCCACAACCTACCTTTACTCCACAAGCAATCTGATTAAAACTCAGACTTAATAACCGCTCCTATATCTGACATGTCGCTAATTAAGATCTGGGACAGTTCCTATCTTAAATCTGTCGCGCATGTCAGACTGGCGATCAATCACAGTCCAGTCTCAACAGGCGAAGAGGTGCGTATTGGCGCTTTCCATTTGGAGGATACGCCAGCATTGCTCCGGCACAGTAAATGGAACGTGCACAATCAAAGCATTGCCAGCGGCCACGCCGATTACGCGAAATGGAAAGCGTCCTATATTCAGTGGCGGCCAAGTTCAAGGGCGAGATCGAAAATTGTGGTGTGCCATGAATTTGACGTGCCCGCATTAAAGCAGGAGCAACTGCAGATGCTTTCTTTCATGCTACGTAAAAGACACTGTATAGCCGTTCTTCCTACCGGCTACGGGAAATCTTTATGTTGCCGAGTGTACGGACGAGACTTAATTAGCGACATGTCCGATATAGGTGCGGTTATTAAGTCTGAGTTTTAATCAGATTGCCCCACAAGAAAACGGCCATTCATGGGTGTAATGTCCCCCTTTCGGCTTTATGGGTGAAATTTCCTGTACAGTCCGTTTTTTCATATTTTTGGCGAGATGCTCCAGTCTTATTGTGCATCACAAGAACAGCCTTAATATTACCAGACTTACGCTTTAAATACTACTGACAATGTTGTAATTCAAACACATTCTTACAACTGATGTACATGAATAACGTTGTTACAATATGTATAAAATAGTTGTTATGTGAATGTAAGGATACTACATGTATCACAATGTTATCACGATGTTATGGCCATATACATTTCTGAACAAATGTGATTTATTGTTGCATTATTTATCGGCTTGGCAGCCGTTTGCCCATAAATCATATGCCCGAGTCCAGGTAAATCCAAAATCCTTCCCTATGCTCATCGATCGGCCAGTACTCTACCGCCAATTTCTAATTCATTCTCAAAGCTAGTAGTATAGGAAGGACAGATCTCTTATTATTTTGAGAGGTAGAGAGAAGTGCGGAGGGAATGTTGCCATGGTGACCTTTGATTTTGACGGTTCAAAGCCACTTCCGGTCATGTGAATTCCGGATCACCGGTGCAAACGGATTCGAAAAAAATCCGGAAATCTCACAAAACAATCCGGAAAGACGGACTTCACAACCACGAAACACTGGAAAATTTTCTTGTGTAGCAAATAGTAGGTTCTATCGATCGGGTTTACGCTGTCGCGTACGACTGACGTGATCTCAAATCCGTTGTGTGATTTCAGCTGGTGATGTTATGGTACGCATGCGCAGTCGCTTAGAACGCCTGTTGTGGGAGATTTTGACGGGAGGTAGGTCATACGTGGTCATAATGTGTCGTGCGGTGGCGTTGATGTCGGACATCAGTAGTAGAGAAAGTAGAGATATGGTCGGATGTGCACTCGAATGGGTGAAAAGCGGCCGTGATGGACACTGGATTGGGCCAATTTTAGATAATTTTCTATTTAAGTTGCATTCCTTCCAGACGATAAAACAGATCGTCAACGTAACGACTATGGGACAAAACTTTTTCTGGAATATTTTTAATGAAAGCAACTCTTTCTCTTCCATTCATTTGTTTCTATATTTCCTCATCATAAATTCTCTATTTCCACACCAATTCAAACATTCTGAATCAACCTCATGTGGCAGCAGCAGTATGGGAGGAGCAGCCGCAGGAGGAAGAGGATCACCAGTCTCAGTAGTAGGAGATGCATAAGGAGGAGGAGGAAGGGGAGGAGGGGATGAGCAGCAGGAGTAGGCGGAGCAACCGCAGGAGAAAGAGAAGCATCAGCAGCATTATAGGCAGCAGTATAGCAAGAGGATGAGTAGCAGCAGCAGTAGTATAGGCAGCAGTATAGGAAGGAGGGGAGTAGCAGCAGCAGCAGCAGTATAGGTAGCAGTATAGAAGGGGGAGCAGCAGCAGCAGCAGCAGCAGCAAGTGTGCAGCAGCAGTATAGAGGGGTAGCTTAGCAGCAGCAGTAGTCTAGACAGCAGTACAGGAGGGAAGAAGTAGCAGCAGCAGTAGTATAGGCAGCAGTATAGGAAGGAGGGGAGTAGCAGCAGCAGCAGCAGTATAGGTAGCAGTATAGAAGGGGGAGCAGCAGCAGCAGTATAGGAGGGGAGAAGTAGCAGCAGCAGTAGTCTAGACAGCAGTACAGGAGGGAAGAAGTAGCAGCAGCAGTGTAGGCAGCAATATAAGAGGGGGAGCAGCAGCAGCAGCATTATATGCAACAGTATAGGAGGAGGAGAAGCAGCAGCAGCAGCATAGGAGGAAGAGGATGAGCAGCAGCAGCAGTAAGTAGGAGGACCAGCCGCAGAAGAAAGAGGAGCATCATCAGAAGTATTAGTAGCAGTACAGGAAGAAAAAGAGTAGTAGCAGCAGCAGTATAGACAGTAGTATAGGAGGAGGAGGTGTAGCAGCAGCAGCAGTATAGGCAGCAGTATAAGAGGGGAAGCAGCAGCAGCAGCAGTATAGGACAAAGAGGAGCAGCAGCAGCAGTATAGGAGGAAGAGGAACAGCAGTCCCAGTAGTAGGAGGAGATGCAGCAGGAGGAGGAGGAAGGGGAGAAGGAGGAGGAGCGGAAGTAGTAGGCGAAGCAACCGCAGGAGAGAGAGGAGCATCAGCAGCAGTATAGGCAGCAGCATAGCAGGAGGATGAGTAGCAGCAGCAGTAGTATAGGCAGAAGTATAGCAGGGAGAGGAGTAGCAGTACACAGCAGTATAGGCAGCAGTATAGGAGGGAAGCAGCAGCAGCAGTATAGGAGGGGGAGGTGTAGCAGTAGTCTAGGTAGCAGTATACGAGGGGGAGCAGCAGCAGTATAGGCAAGAGTACAGGAGGGGAGGAGTAGCAGCGGCAGCAGTAGTATAGGAAGCAGTATATGAGGAGAAGGAGCAGCAGCAGCAGTATAGGAGGAAGAGGAGGAGAAGCAACAGTACGTAGGCGGAGCAGCCGCAGAAGAAAGAGGAGCATCATCAGAAGTATTTGCAGTAGTAGAGGAAGAAAAGGAGTAGCAGCAACAGCAGTAGAGGCAGCAGTATAGGAGGGGGAGTAGCAGAAGCAGTATAGGCAGCAGTATAGGAGGGAGAGCAGCAGCAGCAGTATAGGATGAAGAGGAGGAGCAGCAGCAGTACATAGGAGGAGCAGCCGCAGAAGAAAGAGGAGCATTATCAGAAGTATAGGCAGCAGTATAGAAGGAAGAGGAGCATCGGCAGCAGAACAGGCAGCAGTACAAGAGGAGGAGGATCATCAGCAGTAGGAGGAACAGACAAGAAAAAAGATGTGCATAAGCAGCAGTGTTGGCAGCCGTATAGGAGGAGCAACATCAGCAGCAGTATAGGCAGAAGTCTGGGAGGAGGAGAAGCAGCAACAGCAGTAGGAGCAGACACAGAAGAAAGATGAACATCAGCAGCAGTATAGGCATCAGTATAGGAAGAGCATCATCAGCAGTATAGGCAGAATTATAGGAAAAGGAGGAGCATCAGCAGCAGTATAGGCATCAATATAGCAGGAGGAGCATCAGCAGCAGTATAAAAAGAAGTAGCAGTAGAAGCAGCAACAGTAGGAGAAGTAGTGGCAGCAAGAGGAGCAGGTGTAGGAGAAAGCGCAGCAGCAGCAGCAACTGGATGAGCGAGGAGGTGGAGGAGAACCGGTCTATATACAAGGTGCAAGTTTTAGGGACCAAGGATTGGAGAAATCAGAATCTTGTATATCTGACCGTAGGATGAATACCATCTGATGCCATGAGATGGCAGTAGACTTATTCCAATATTTGTAATGCTATCCTCGCGAGCCAGTCTATCGATCGATCTGTTAGGATCGATACACTGGCTAGGTTAGTTACCCATATCAGTTCTGGATATGAATCATCAAGTGGTTTCCTCTAAAACAAACCATCAGTGAATGTGCTAAACCAGCTGATTACGCCAATGCAAGGTATGAGATCTGACAGGTTTGAATTTCCTCGCTGGCCAAGCTACTTTGATGTCGGTCTGAAATCGACATCGAAAGTCAAAGCAATGAAACCCAGAGGGATTGAAGTCTCCCGACGTTGAAACTTCAGTGCCTGGCGTGGAGCGTAATCCCGAGTGAGATCAAGTAGCAAGATACCCACAATTACAGAATTTTTCTAATCCAGTCAGGTTATCAGAATTTAACTTGGCCCACAGATGGCGGCACCTATAGGTGGATCGACATAAAAAAAAAACAATCCCAAACGAGATCTTGAGGAACCCACATACCAAATTTGGAAAGAATCTGTCTAGGTTTTCAAAAGTTATTGCCTGGAAACAAAATTTTAACTTGGCTCCCAGGTGGTGCCACATAAACGTGGATTAGGGTGAAAAAACATTCCCAAGCGAGATCTTGCAGTGAGGTCCACATACCAAATTCGAAAAGAATCCGTTCAGGTTTTTCAAGTTATTGTACGGAAACAAAAAAAATAACTTGGAACACCCGGTTAGCGCCACCCATACGCGGATCGGCGTGAAAAACAATCCCAAGCGAGATCCTGATGCGAGGTATCCACATACAACATTTGACAAAAATCCGTTGTTTTTCAAAACTTGTTGTCCAGAAACAAAATTTTAACTTGGCCCTCAGGGGGCGCTACCTATACTGCTCGGCTTGAAAAATAATCCCAAACGGGATACTCGTGTATGTAGACATATACTATCTGCAGCACTGTTCTCTAAACCTTAATTATCGGTGAAATTGTATAGTGATGTTCCAGACGACTGTGATCTGTGACATACATACCCACTGCAAAAATATGGCAGGACTGTAACTATAATGTTTCAAAAACTGTATTTAAGTTAACTGTGTGTAAAATATACACGAAATAGAAAACGTTTCATGACAAGCAAAGTGCTCACATTGTAAGAAAAGACAAAAAACAACTGTATCTCATTGCGCTTGTTTCATTGTACTTATTTATTTCTGCTCTCCAGACATGCCAGAAGGAGGAATAAAGATGATAATAATAATTGTCCGAAAACGAAGTCGAACGGACGAACCCCAATATGACTATCACCCTACTGAATCGACAAGTGTGATTATAGGTGAATGCACCAGTCCATTTGTCATGCGACCATGAACTGTAGGTTGAATCACTTCACTATAGTCTGATGATGCTCCTACTTTTCTCCATTTGCGTACACTTCGCCATCCATAAGCTGGATACACACGATCCCAGGGTCAGTCTTACCGCGTATAGATGACCGAGATGGTTACAGGTTGACTTTTCTCAAATCAGTTCGAAAGAGGCGGGGCTCCAGACTCAGGCTCGAATGTTCATTGGATAAAACAGTTACATGATAGACACTCGACAATGTCAATCTCAGTAAACTCAGATATAATATCATGGAATTTTATATATCGGACTTCATCCCAATATAAATCTCGTGCGAATTTGAAACTACATTTGTCAACCATTCAGGTGGCTAGCTTGGGGAAACAATTTCAGAATCACGCCCACAGTTATTACACACGGTAGCACGTGGTCTAATATATAAACATTATCCTGAAACAGTAGCAAAATATGGCATCATTTCCAGACAGTGTGCGTGGTAAACCGTCAAGACCAAAGAGTTTACTGCCATCGAAAAGTCTGGCTTTGTATATAAGGGGGTAGAAAATATCAAAAGATTGTGCCGTGCGAAGATGTTAATCTCCATGAACTAAACGTCAATCATTGTCAGAGAGAAAAGATAGAAATTGTCATGATTGGCTTATTATCTCATAGAATATCGGCGAATATTTCCCACGAAGTTTTCATGGTGTTTCGTCTAGATGGTATTCCCCTGATTTACCATCTTGGTTTACCTAAAATAAAATTGTCGACAATGTATGCCAAATATTGGCGCAATATTGCACTCTCGGTATGGCAAGCCGTTTTGGTATTTATTCATTTATTTTTGATATCCAAAAAAGAATTTTTGATATCCAAAATAGTATTTTTGATATCAAAAATTCTTTTTTTGATATCAAAAATAAACCGTTTATTTTTGATATCAAAAATAGAGGACCACTTACACCAAACAGGGCCGTAGCCAGGATTTACTGAGGGGTGGTTCGCCTTCACTCCAAAAGGGCACATCATGGGGTTCGCTGTATGGGAAAAGGGGTAAATAGGGGGTTCGCTTCAGTGTTTGAAAAGGGCATTTATATGAGAAAAGTATATAATATTTCCAAAGGGGGGGTTTGCCCGAACCCAGAACCCCCCCCCTTGGCTACGGGCCTGCCAAAACGGAAATAATGCGCTCTATCTTACCAAGATTTATCTCTCATCTTTGGCTTCATCTCAAAAAGTGCTACCATACAAAATAACTCATAAAAATCATAATGCAAATTACACAAATTCTGTCGTTGGTTGTTCATATATTCAAGAGCTATCATTCAATCGAAATTTTCCCCTTGTTTACTGATTGATACAATTTCACTCCTCAGTCCCGACACCCGTCGTTTGGCGCCAAAGAAAAATGGAGAAAATGGCTGATTCGGGTAACCCAGCTCAGGCTAACGCTGTTGTTAGAAATGTTGTGCAAAATGCATTGTCAACTGTACAGGAAGCGAGAGAATCAACAATTATCCGATTAAATACCAAAACGGCGCACATTTATTTTTGATATCAAAAATTCTTTTGTTGATATCAAAAATAAAGGAATAAATACCAAAACGGCTTGCCATATCTCGGGGGCTACTCCCCTTGCAAAATATCTGGCCAATATTGCAAACATTGTATCGTGTTATCATTTAACTGTTACAAAGAACTGCATCATCATTGTAGATCTCATTCCATAATAGTAATCTGATTTATAATACTTCCAGCTGAGCTCACAAAATCAATGCAAGACTCATCGGTGCGTTGTTTTCCGCTACATTGCTTGAACAATGTTGCAAGGTATATACAAACATTGTTGCAATTGATCAGTTAAAATTATTTTTATACAATTGCTACAATGTGTATGCAATGTTACAATATGTATTAAAATGTTGCCACGTGTATGCTTGGATTGTTATATACAAGATGCACTGTTTATATACCTTCTAATTTTAAACAAATGTTTTATTATTGCAGAAGTTAATTACCAGCTTCACAGCAGTACGCACATAAATCGTCGAGACGGCCACCGCCCTAATGTAATTCCCTACATTCTCTGCCTCCTTCTTCTGATTCATTCTCTACTCTCATAAATCAACAATTCCTCTACCTCCCATCATCCGAACGCATGGCACGATCATACGTAGAAACTTCTGCTTAGTGAAACGTGAAATGCCCTTAGCAATCTAAGATGCTACCTCCATACTCTAATCCATTTCCTATGCTCATAACTCCGCATCCTCTAGCTTTCTACTCTAATTCGTTCCCTACACTCATAATTCTGCGATTCGTATATCTCGACTCCCTATATTAATTCGTTCCCTACGATCATAAATAAGCGAGTCCTCTATCTCTCAAATCTAATTTGTTCCTTAACTCAGAAACACTAGCTGTGATAGATGAATATAACGTTCATAAAGTTAGACCGCGGTTCGCAGTTCGTTATTCGGTCATTCAGCGACTCGTAAAGGCCCATTCTCACGATGCGATTTGTAGTAACAACTCGGTGGGGGAATCCCCCGATTCGTAGCATGCAACTAATCGCATGAAATAGGACCTGCCCTATTTCATACGATTTGTAGCATGCGACTAAAATCGCACGAGTGTTCTCACGATGCAACTGAGTTGTATGCTACAAGTTGTTACTACAAATCGCACTGTGTCAGTGTGAGAATAGGCCTTAATATTGAGGAACATGGGTCTCACAGAGAACAACAGATTTGGCTGATCTGTTAGCCTCCAGCGGAAATTCAACTAGGGGTAAGATAACATGGAGGCAGATTGGACGGGACACAATTTTTGCTTTGAAATATAGAACTAAATATGAGAAAATTACCAAACTTTCAGACGCAGAAGATATCTTAGCTCCCCAACATATATGTTAGAATGGTAATTGAGTTGTACTTTTTTATGATAAATCTCATTAACTTCAATGTTAATTGTAGACTTTTCAGAGGGGGGAACAGCGGGGGAGTGACGTCATCACGTGTTCCTCTATACAGAGTTTGGAGTTCAAAGTACTCATAATAAAAAAAAAAACAGATTTCCATATCTGAGGAAAAAATTGCTGGTCTCCTCGAATAATGAACTGCGAACAGCGAACCGCGGTCTAACTTTATGAACGTGTGAATATAGGGTAAGAGGACATGGCATTCCTATCACCTATTGGAGTCTGGTTCAGCAACAACCAAAATAAAAATAGACTACATAGCCGATTTTTCAGGCTAATTTATTCCTATGTTCATAAATCAGCGATTCCGTCAACTTTACTTGGTCTCCTGCGCTCATAAATCTGAGTATACCTCCTTAATCTAATCCATTCGTTATGTGCTCTTCTACCTCCCTCCACTTCTTTTCCCTAAGCTCATTAATCAGCTAGTCTATTACCTCATAGATTTGAATTGCTCTACGCCCATCCTACAAAACTTTGTTCCATATATGCTCACAAATCAGCCAGTCCATTACCTCCCTACTCTAATTAATTTGTTATGCTCATAAATCAGAAAACTCATCTACCTTCCTACACTAATTTGTTCCCTATATTCTCATCAATCATCGAATCCTCCAAATCCTTATGAGTGGATAGCCTACATAAACATGTATTAGAGAGGAATCACATCCACCTTTATAAGGGATGAGTTCCAGTAATTAATGCCAGGCTTACATGATAATAGCTTCTGGTGACTGATGAACAAATCACATGGAGCTATCACAATCATGCTCTTGAGAACCGCACATTTGGGCGACGAGAAATATAAACACTTCCCCAGAGAAGGTCACAAACCACCATTGATATTTTGGGGTAAGCTTCACGACTTGGAACTTCTGATGAAAAATGATTGGCCATTATACCTGACTGGACCAGAAATGGGTTGTGATATACCGGTATTTTTAAATGTTTCTATACTAATATTTGAGTCTCAAAACTATCAAAACAACCTTTCTAAGTTTTAATAGGAAAAAAATCTAAGCCAGATTGATTGGCCATCTCCAATGGTGTCAGGTGGGATGACCAAATTTGGTTCTGTTCCCACTGAGTTTTGTTGACAGACATATTCCATCAGTGATATTTGAGATATAGTATTATAGCATACAGTATTATTGTTATTTGGTTTCCCGTAACCTGAATATTATTCATCAACAAGAGATTGATGTCTCAATACGTAGTTATAAAGGAGTATGGTAGATAATGTAGGAGTTTCTGATCAGGTGCATGGTAGTGAAACACTAAAAAGTAAAGAGAAATTAGGTACTGGTACCTAATTTTATCACGATTCATGTAACTTTTGGGCAGCCTAAATAATGCTGATAATAATACAAACAGGCACTGAAAACTGGATGGAGGTTTGGGTGGGGGTGGGGGGCACTGCCTCCATACATTTTGTGGTTTTATAATAAAATCAACATATAATAAAATATGACAAGACTTTGGTTTATTTTATTTGAGATTATTCATATTTGAACAATAATCATAATCTAGAGCAACATCAAGCTGTTTGTATACGTACATATATACAGTGGAAACTATTCCCAAATAGCTGCTAATTACAGAAATGGTCAGAGAAATAATAAGTGTTTTCTTCCTTTTGGTCAGTGTATGCCAGAGCTACATTGAGAACTGAAGGTTCCAACAATCAAATCAAATCGGAGATTACATCAGATTCCGAGTAGGCAACTGCAGGCACCTAGCAAAAATACTACCACTATGCTCTGTTTTCAACAAAATATATATCACACATAGATGAGAAATAATATTTTCAAGAAGTCAAATTAGAAGACCGAGTTTATGATAAATATTTGATCACTGGAAGACTGAAAGGCAAGATCTTATGCAGTACGTGCCTGTAAATGCACTGAATGTAAACACGTGGTATTAACTGATCTCAATGTAGTTTGGTGCATTACAGCTATGAGTGATAATCAAGGGATAGGACTTCAACCAAATAAAGAACCAGTAATCAAAACCTCTACTGATCACCAGTTGTTTTCTACACTCCCAGAAATCTGGGTTCTAGTTGGTGCTTCAGAATATTAGATTATTTTGAAACCAAATTCAGTTCTTTGTACCGTTTTCTAGTAGTACACACAATACCAAATGTATAGAACCAAATAATCTGGAAGAACCAAGATTTCTGAGAGTGTATGCACATGAGAACAGGGATGTTGTGAACAAGTATCCTGTTTATATATATATATATATATATATGTGTATGGTAATTCATCTAATAATTCAATCCCTCTATCAAAATTCAATCGCCAGATAAAACCATTGAAATAATGAATAAATGATGGATTTTCTGCATGATCTTAAAACGATTTTGTCAACTTTCTTAATTTCTAATAAATGTAATCACCCCTTGGGTTTATGGTGAAAAGTTTCACTTCACGTGATTGAATTATTCGAGGGTTTAACGTAAAAACTTACATTATTACAAATTTTGCCAGCCTGTAGTCAGAAATATTTATGATGGATGGCCAACATGTAAAATCATCCCGCTCACGTTGAGTGAATTGATCTGTCAAGTGTGAGTGAAATTCACTCAAAATTCACTCAAGTTTGAGTGGATAACACACTCAAGTTGAGTTGAACTCACTCAACTTGAGTGGAATTAACTCAAAAAGTGCTTGAATGAGAGGAATTTCCACTCTTACTGGAGTGAAATTTCACTCAAGTTTTTTAGAGAGTAGTTAGTTCCCCATAGCCTATACAATCAATAGGAATAGCAGCATGACAACTATCTGACAGGCTGAGGTCGCGAGATGATCATTGAAGCATGAAATGACTACTATGATACGATATAGGGACCTCTCGATTCAAATATTGCACTATTTTACTTGGCAAACAAAAAACCCACACAACGTAATAAGAAACATTATGCATTAAAAGTTATACACATGTATTATCTAGCAGCATGCATTTTATTTCAACAGAGATATGTATGTGTAGGTCTTGCTTGAAAAAAGTAAGAAATGCACAAAACTGTCACTATGACAAACTTAACAGATAAATGTTAAAATCAAGATGAGTGGAACACAAATGATATATATATATATATATATTGAAAGTCATCATGAACAAATAAAAACAAATTAATATAATGCAATGAGAGATTCATAAACAGACTATACTACTTTTTGTTTAAAACCCATGTCATATAATACTAAAAGAGCAACATTACACAAAATACATGCTGCCATGTCCATCCTAAAAATGAGTGGACAACATTACAATTACGTAAAACCTGACCGCTTTTCACTTCAAGTCAGTTACTTCATGATAGTACATACCATGTAACAATAATTTCACATCGAATTTCACTTGACATGCATGATTGAATATTTTTCATAAGTACATATCTTTGGAAAACAGAATTAAAATCTATAATTTGGGCAAGGCTGATATAAAAGTTTAATCTTCGAGCAGAAACTGTAATCTGGTTGAAAACTAATACAGGACATTCTTGATAGCCGCCCTGTCCGTTTATTCCTTAGGTTCTGCTGACATAACTGTTTAACTTCAGCTGGTACCCTATTTCTTCTAATTATTCTGATCACAAAACTTATTCTGCAAACATTCTATAAACTTCACTAGCTATTTTTTCAGTTTTTGGGATAAATAACATTTCCATGCCACAGAATTTAGTCTCAATTGATATAAAGATGGATTTTTTCTGCTTCTAAGTCTAAAAATGCTGTTTGAAAAATTAGAAGAAATAGGGTAAACTGGGCTATGAGGGGTGATGTGTGGGATTACATAAACCGGACCAAATAAATAAATGACTTTCCCCAATATAAATTTGGCAATTGATTTCTTTGGGTGTTCATTTATATTTAGTAAAGCAAACCTGATCAAATCATTTAGGTAAATGCGTGATATTTGGTATCGCTAATTTTCTCTGGATATAAATTATGTCAACATGCATCATTTGTTCACATAATTAACATGTCAAATAAGATCATAGACAAATTACCTCAACAATATCGCAAAATACATTTCACCGAGAAAAATATGGCAGAACAAATACTGATGGAATGTCCAGTAAAATGGCAAAGATTTCTGGTAATGGACTCAAGCTGTAGGACTTTATATCCTGGACGAAACAAAACCCAACATCAGGTTTAAAATTCATTAATATTACACAATGAAACCTGCGAATACCGACACCTGGGTAAACCGACCATCCACGAAATACATACACTATCCATGGTGCAAGTTCTTAAATTTAAAATATTTTGAACCTTGATAAACCAGAACCCTGTCAAAGTCTAGTTCCAAGCATGGTCGGTATATATACACAAGTTTCACTCTATATTGATATAGTAAATATGTTAAAGGTACATGTACATTGAACATGCCATAATCCAACAATACTAACTCAAATTGAAATAATTTCCCAATCCTCTCCTCCCATAATACCCATTAATTATTTCTAACCTAAATACATGCCCCATCAATACAATTGTAAAACATGAGATTGATCTAATCAAAACCCCTCGGCTTTCCCCAAGTGACTGAGACCCATGTGTAGTGTGAATTGGGGAAGAGATAGTTCTATGTGGGATGATCAAGATATACCGGTAGTTGGTTACATTCAGGCATATAGGACAGAAACAGAAAAAATTATATATCTGTAAAGGGGCATAACTCTGTAAAATATGGGTCGAGGGGAGCCACTTTCGATAGGCGTCTGACTTAGCACTCTGTAAAATAAGAACGGAGAGGAATAAGCTGTACCGAACACGGATCTGCAGCTATAACTTGTACTTTCAGCTACAGATAACAAAATCGGAAATTATTATATCCAAAAGGGGCATAACTCCATAAGCCGAGGCGAGTAATCCTTTGTTGACTTGTAGAATACAACAATATAAATAAGTTTCCAAAATATAGTAGCTATACCGAACACAATTCTGCAGATATAGTTGGTTACATTCAGGCATACAGAAATAGGAATTAACATATCAGTAAAGGGGCATAACTCTGTAAAGTATGGGCCGAGTAGAGCCACTTTCGATAGGCGTCTGACTTAGCACTACTGTAAAATAAGAACCGAGACGAATAAGCTGTACCGAACATGGATCTGCAGATATAACTTGTACATTCAACTACAGGTAACAAAATCGGAGATTATTACATCCGAAAGGGGCATAACTCCATAAGCTGAGGCGAGTAATCCTGTGTTGGCTTGTAGAATACAGCAATATATATAAGTTCCCAAAATATAGTAGCTATACCGAACACAGTTCTGCAGATATAGTTGGTTACATTCAGGCATATAAGACAGAAATAGAATTTAATATATCTGTAAAGGGGCATAACTCTGTAAAATATGGGCCGAGGGGAGCCACTTTCGATAGGCGTCTGACTCAGCACTCTGTGAAATAAGAACTGAGACGAATAAGATGTACCGAACACGGAACTGCAAATATAACTTGTACATTCAACTACAGATAACAAAATCGAAGATTATTACATTCAAAAGGGGCATAACTCCATAAGCCAAGGCAACTAATCCTTTGTTGGCTTGTAGAATACAAGAATATAAATAAGTTTTCAAAATATAGTAGCTATACCAAACACAGTTCTGCAGATATAGCTGGTTACATTCAAGCATATAGAACAGAAACAGAAATTCATATATCTGTAAAGGGGCAGAACTCTGTAAAATATGGGCCGAGGGGGGCCACTTTCGATAGGCGTCTGACTTAGCACTAGATAAATAAGCGTTGAAAATTTTGTGGTTGTGTCTCAAGCGGTTTTGCCTAAGATGCGGTAACGGACGGACGGACAGACGTACGGATGTACAGACAGACGGATGGACGGACGTACATGGCAACGACAATTGAATACCAGTAGTACTATTACCCCTCGGCCATTTTGGCCTCGGGGTAATAGTACTACTGGTATTCAATTAAATTGCCTCTCACCCCAGAATTGAATAGAATCAAATTGAATCCCCATTTTATATTTTATAGGTGCATTGACGTGGGTCTCCCGGTGTACATTTGTGATTCGTAATCTTGCTCTTCAGGCTATAGAAATGGCCATGTCGATTTTTAACCCTTGATATAAACTGGTGCAAGTATGGTAAATAATGATAATAATTGATGATAATTTTGGCAAACTTCAGGTCCAAAATAGTCCAGTTATCATTGATTAAAACTATTCTCCACAGTGAAAGAGACAGAAGTACGAACCACAAATTTAAGTGAGAACCGTCAATCTGCTGGCATGAATCTCTTGTCCAAGAATTCAAGTGCAAAAGGAGGATTGAATCCAATCTGGGATACAATCTAATATTTCATTCCAAATCCAACTGATCAACACTTCCCACCCTGTATGGTCATTTGGTTTTTCAGAAAAAATCGGGACATTTTTTTACCCTCTTCAGGATGGTCCGGGAACTGACTTTGTGTAAACATTACATGTAATCACTCAACATAACAAACCTATTATATAGGTGGAACTATTATACCCATAAACCTGTACCATTACAGTCATTACCAGTAAATATAAAACCTGCATTTTGAAATAATACATATGTAGATAAACATTGAAAACATAACCAAAAGGACAAAAGATATTTTTTTCTCTCCAACATCTTGTAAACAATGTTTACCCAATAACATTTTTTTTGCACAAATCTAAATTGCACGTACAATGACTGATTGTCATTGCAATAAAAACAAAAACATATCCGGTACAGTACATGTCATGTAAAATATACATGCCAACAATTGATATTTCTAAAAAGCAAAAAAAAAAAAAAAGCATTAAAACAATATTTATACGATTTTCAGATTCAGCAAGTTGCTGGTGGTCAGTGACTTTGACCTTTTGACCTCAATCTTGTTACCCGACAGTTCCTGCTTTCATTATCCGCATTGGCCTTGACCTTGACCTTGACCTTTCCACCCCAATAAGATACTTGATTGCCAAGGCAAATAAACTAAATTTCATCTGTGGCTACAGCAATTTGCAAGTTTAGCACACTGATAATAGGGAAAAGTTTCTTGAAAATGAGTATAAAGGTTCTTGGAATGGGATCAAGACTGCGCTGAACAAATGCTCTCTGTCAGCCAAGGGGCCATAATTAACACAATATTTGATTGACATGGTCATAATCCAGTCGGAATTGCTACATTTCTTTGACGACAGATTTTGTGAACAAATTTTACAATTTATTATCAGCTGGAACCAAACATTGGACTAGTAAAATATTATCAGAAAATAATTCTGCAGACCGCTGCTTCTCAATTTAGGGTGGTGTGTCGTCCCGAATGTAATAGTTCAAAATGAGCCGGTGCACGTCAACTGTTACAGTTTTAAAATGGCAATACATGATGATTGACTACAACATGTTTTAATGTACACATTTTCAAGGACATATCTGTATCACTATCAGGAGAACATATTCTCATTAAAACGGATTGCTAAAATCCCTCATGGTGTAACCTGTTCTTGGACTGAATACCACAACATGTGATAACATTTACCCAGTATAATTGAGCTCCATTTACATATGAAATCCCAGGATTTATTTCGAACATATCCATTAAATTTAGTCTGCTTCAAAATTGACAGACTAGCAGTTTTATGTCATACATGTACAGCCGGTAAATAAAAAAAGTATCACTCTCAAAATTAAATCGGCTTTAAATGAATAATTTTCTTTTTGGTAGACTGTAAATAGTTTCTGTAATTATTAAAAAAGTAAATACCTCTGTTAAATTAATACTGCATTTGAATACCCCAGTAATGAACATAACATATTCCACAGCATGAATTCACACAAATTCATCACTGTCCAGCAAACGCTGCCTCCGGAACTGGTGCAGCACTAACCAGCGCCACTTCTTATAGCCGTGAATGGCGGTCGCAGCATATATAAACATGGCCATGTAGCCCAAAACCTGTGAAAATAAAATTATCATATCATCATCATCAGCCTATGATGTAGGCACTACTTCTAAATTTTCCACAAGATATAACTCCGCTTCAATATTGTCACACTTTTCTGAGCTGAGGGCTGGGGTTTCTGAGACTGGTGTTTAAAGAATAAAATATTTTCAGAATGGAGTAGGGAATAAAAAATTTTCATGTACATAGATCAATGCTCTGACACTGAGGACGAGAACGATGTACAAGAAATGGAAATAGGCAGAGAACATTGTACAATTAAAATAATTCTTGCCAACAACCCCCTCCCACACAGGCCATATGAAATATACCTATACCCACCTGCCCCATATTTTGTGCCTGCCTCATATTATCTTTTAGTTTTTATTGCCTGAAAATAGCAATCATTGGGTGATGGCTATCTCATATGATGGTAGCCATTAGTCCTTAAACTTATTTGCAGGCTTTGGCAAAGACTAAACATTGTAATTTCATATCCACGGGAGTCAATCATTAGTTTGTCAATTAGATTGGCATGCTGTCTGACTGGCCCTAATACACTCACTGAGATATTGAATTTTATTAACCATAGTCTTATTTTCCGGGACTTCAACACAGTTTGTCAGTTGTGGCATACTTCTAGGGCCTATTATTATCTCATCAAAAAAGCTAGATGAAGTACTGCTTTGAAGAACTTCGATATGAAGGATTTAGTGTGCGCAAAATTATAAATTTGATGTATTTCAGTAACAGTTGGTATATTTTTCATAAATGTCAAAATCCTGTAGCATTGATCATTTTATATTTCCAGAATCCATTTCACAGTTTTTATTATAGACCCAAACACATTATTTAATGACAGCTGCAACTAGACAAATAATATTTTCATGAGATGCTATTATGAAAATAAACCATGCATTCCATGGAAAAAGTGTGTAAAATTTAATGAATATTCACTACTGTAGATATCATTTAGGCTGCAGGTGGCATTGTTTACGACGATAATATTTCGAAAGTAGTTGTGAGAAGTAACCAACCACCAGCGCAGTGTTTTCAATAAGGGGCACTACATGTAGGCACTGGGGTTCAGATGGCTGTTGAGCTCTGTAGCTGGCTCGTTTCAATGAGATTAGACACATTGTATACCAATTCCAGCATTAAATGACTGTTGCTGACCAACACAGATGGCTACTTCAAATGTAAATGAAAACCCTGCAAGCCACATTTATTGACACATTTTAAAAATTAAATTTAAGGTATATCATGTACTAAGAGACACTTTTCGTGAACATTTGTCAACATTGTTGCATTTTAAAAGATACTTTTCACCAACCTCCATGAACATTGTTGCTTCTTAAAAGATATTCTTTATTAGCCAAACTAAACAATGTTGCTATTCAACTAATGCTTACAATCTCCAATGATATCTGTATACTTTCCCCTAACCATAAATTAGTATTTCACTTTGCAGTTTCAGATACTGTTTGATCAAAATGTGGGCCGGAATGATGTATTACTGCATTACCTCCCCTGACATGCCTGAGTGTGATATATGTGTAATTATCTCCCCTGATAGTGATATGTAATTACCTCCCCTTACATGTACCTCGGTTCATCTCCAAAGAAAAGGTGTAAAAGATACACCTATTTGCACGAACCCAGAATCTCAAAATGTTAATTAGTTTCACAAGAATAGAATTTGTATATAAATGTTCATTTATACATACACAAATGAAATACTGCAGAAGCCCACTTACCACACATATAACAAGTCTACGGATTGTCTGTTCTGGGACATCTGTCCCCATTTTCTGGTAAAAATCAAAAGCGCTGGCCACCAGGGATGAGCCCACTAAATACAGGAAGGTGAAACTAGTATAGAGGATGAAATCCTAAAAATAAAAGAAAAAATGGAAACAGGATTAGAACAGCACAAAATAAACTTCTGGATTTCTTCTTTTCAGTTACCTGATGCTAAATAGTGCTATTGTGGAAGCTAGTTTATCATCTTGGAACGATAGGAAGTAGCTAAAGTTGGGGGTGCCAAGCCTGCCATACATAAATAAAAAAGTACAGTCTAGCCTTGCTATAAGATGCCTCGATATAGCGCTGATTCTGATATACGGTGGGTGCTGTTGTATCCTCCAATGCATATCATTTTAACCCGTTTGTAAGGCTGAAAATCTGTAATCTGTCATTCAAATTTGATCTCCCAATAACAGCGTTATAGCGAGGTCACATGTGGCCAAAGGAGTGGGACATAAGCACCATGAGGGGCCAATAGAGTGGGACTTCTCAGATGGGGTCAGCAGAGTGGGACTTACCAGATGTTGGGCGAATTGAGTGGGACTTACCAGATGGGTCCAATGGAGTTGGATTTACCAGACGGAGTCAATAGAGTGGGACTCGCCAGATGGGGTCAAAGGAGTGGGACTCACCAGATGAGGTCAATAGAGTGGGACTTACCAGATGGGGCCAATGGAGTGGGATTACCAGATGAGCTGAATAGAGTGGGACTTACCCAGATGGGGCGAGTGAGATTTTCCAGAATAGGCCAATGGAGTGGGACTCACAAGATGGGACCAGAGGAGTGGGACTTAAATACCATGAAGGACCAATGGAGCAGGACTTAACAGATGGGGTCAATGGAGTAGGACTTAATTACCAGGTAGGGTCAATGGAATGGGACCTAATTAGCAGATGGGGTCAATGGAGTGGGACTTACCAGATGGGGCCAAAGGAGTGGGATTTAATTACCAGGAGGGGTCAATGAAGTTGGAGTTACCAGATGGGGTCACTGGAGTGGGCGTTAATTACCAGAGGGGCCAATAGAGTGGGACTTACCAGATGGGTTCAAAGGAGTAGGACTTACCAGATCGGGCCAATGGAGTGGGACTAATCACATAGGACCAATGGAGTGGGACTTATTAAATGGGTCAATGGAGTGGGACTTAATTACCAGAAGGGGTCAATGGAATTGAACTTACCAGATGGGTCCAATGGAGTTGGATTTACCAGACAGTGTCAATGGAGTTGGATTTACCAGATGGAGTCAACAGAGTGGAACTTACCAGATGGGGTCAAAGGAGTGGGACTTATCACATGGGACCAATGAAGTGGGATTTACGAAATGGATCAATGGAGTGGGACTTACCAGATGGGTCCAATGGAGTTGGATTTACCAGATGGAGTCAATAGAGTGGGACTCACCAGATGAGGTCAAAGGAGTGGGACTCACCAGATGAGGTCAATAGAGTGGGAGTTACCAGATGGGGTGAATGGAGTGGGACTTACCAGGATAGGCCAATGGAGTAGGACTTACCAGATGAGGCCAAAGGAGTGGGACTTAAATACCACAAGGGGCCAATTGAGTGGGACTTACCAGATGGGGTCAAGGGAGTGGGACTTAATTACCAGATGAGGCCAATGAAGTGGGACTTACCAGATGGGTCAATAGAGTGGGACTTACCAGCTCAGATGGGGCGAATGGAGTGGGACTTACCAGATGGGGCGAATGGAGTGGGACTTACCAGATGGGGTGAATGGAATGGGACTTATCAGATTAGGTGAATGGAGTGGGACTTACCAGGATAGGCCAACGGAGTAGGACTTACCAGATGGGGCCAAAGGAGTGGGACTTAAATACCACAAGGGGCCAATCGAGTGGGACTTAGTTACCAGATGAGGCAAATAGAGTGGGACTTACCAGATGGGGTCAATAGAGTGGGACTTAAATACCATGAGGGGTCAATGGACTGGGACTTACCAGATGCTGCCAATGGACTTGGGATTTACCAGAATACGCAAATGAAGTGAGACTTACCAGATGGGGCCAAAGGAGTGGGATTTGCTTACCAGGAGGGGTCAATGGAGTGGAACTTACCAGATGGGGCCAATGGAATGGGACTAACCAAATGGGGCCAATGGAATGGGATTTACCAGGTGAAGCCAAACAAGTGTGACTTAATTTCCAGGAGAGGTCTATGGGGTGGGATGTACCAGATGGGGCCAATAGAGTGGGACATTACCAGGAGGAGTACATGGAGTGGGACTTAATTAACTGGAGGGGTCAATGGAGTGGGACTTACCAGATGGGGCCAAAGGAGTGGGATTTAATTACCAGGAGGGGCCAATGAAGTGGGAGTTACCAGATGGGGTCACTGGAGTGGGCGTTAATTACCAGGAGGGGCCAATAGAGTGGGACTTACCAGATGGGGTCAAAGGAGTGGGACTTACCAGATCGGGCCAAGGGAGTGGGACTTATCACATAGGACCAATGGAGTGGGACTTATTAAATGGGTCAATGGAGTGGGACTTAATTACCAGAAGGGGCCAATGGAATTGGACTTACCAGATGGGTCCAATGGAGTTGGATTTACCAGATAGTGTCAATGGAGTTGGATTTACCAGATGGAGTCAATAGAGTGGAACTTACCAGATCTTACTTAAAGGAGTGGGACTCACCAGATCGGGCCAATGGAGTGGGACTTATCACATGGGACCAATGAAGTGGGACTTACTAAATGGGTCAATGGAGTGGGACTTACCAGATGGGTCCAATGGAGTTGGATTTACCAGATGGAGTCAATAGAGTGGGACTCGCCAGATGGGGTCAAAGGAGTGGGACTCACCAGATGAAGTCAATAGAGTGGGACTTACCAGATGGGGCCAATGGAGTGGGATTACCAGATGAGGTGAATAGAGTGGGACTTACCCAGATGGGGCGAAGAGAGTGAGATTTTCCAGAATAGGCCAATGGAGTGGGATTCACAAGATGGGACCAGAGGAGTGGGACCTAAATACCATGAAGGACCAATGGAGCAGGACTTAACAGATGGGGTCAATGGAGTAGGACTTAATTACCAGGTAGGGTCAATGGAATGGGACCTAATTAGCAGATGGGGTCAATGGAATGGGACTTACCAGATGGGGCCAAAGGAGTGGGATTTAATTACCAGGAGGGGCCAATGAAGTGGGAGTTACCAGATGGGGTCACTGGAGTGGGCGTTAATTACAGGAAGGGCCAATAGGTAAAGTTTACCAGATGGGTTCAAAGGAGTGGGGACTTGCAGATTGGGCCAATGGAGTGGGGCTTATCACATAGGACCAATGAAGTGGGATTTACGAAATGGATCAATGGAGTGGGACTTACCAGATGGGTCCAATGGAGTTGGATTTACCAGATGGAGTCAATAGAGTGGGACTCACCAGATGGGGTCAAAGGAGTGGGACTCACCAGATGAGGTCAATAGAGTGGGACTTAGCAGATGGGGACAATGGAGTGGGATTACCAGATGAGCTGAATAGAGTGGGACTTACCCAGATGGGGCGAAGAGAGTGAGATTTTCCAGAATAGGCCAATGGAGTGGGACTTGCAGATGGTCCAATGGAGTTGGATTTGCAGATGGAGTCAGCCAAGTGGGACTCACCAGATGGTCAAAAGGTAGGACTCACCAGATGAGGTCAATAGAGGTAAGGACTTAGCAGATGGGGACAATGGGTGGGATTACCAGATGAGCTGAATAGAGTGGGACTTACCCAGATGGGGCAAGAGAGTGAGATTTTCCAGAATATGGAAGGCCAGTAAGGAGTGGGACTCACAGATGGGACCAGAGGAGTAGGACTTAAATACCATGAATGGCTTGTGGGCAGGACTTAACAGTAAGGGTCAATGAGGTAGGACTTAATTACCAGGTAGGGTGAATGGAATGGGACTAATTGGCAGATGGGGTCAGTGGAGTGGGACTTTCCAGATGGGGCCAATGGACTTGGGATTTACCAGAATCAGATGGGGCCAAGAGTGGGGATTAGTTACTAGGAGGGGTCAATGGTGTGGAACTTACCGGATGGGGCCAAAGGAGTGGGACTTACAAGATGGGGCCAATGGAGTGGGATTTGCCACAATCGGCAGATGCAGTAGAGGCCAAAGGAGTGGGACTTTATTACCAGGAGGGGTCAATGGAGTGGGACTTACCAGATGGGGCCAATAGAGTGGGACTTAATTACCAGGAGGGGTCAATGGAGTGGGATTTACCAGATGGGGCCAATGGAGTGGGATTTAAATACCAGGAGGGAGCAATGGAGTGGGACTTAATTACCAGATGGAGTCAATAGAGTGGGACTCACCAGATGGGGTCAATGGAGTTGGATTTACCAGATGGAGTCAATAGAGTGGAACTTAACAGATGGGGTCAAAGGAGTGGGACTCACCAGATCGGGCCAATGGAGTGGGACTTATCACATGGGACCAATGAAGTGGGATTTACGAAATGGATCAATGGAGTGGGACTTACCAGATGGGTCCAATGGAGTTGGATTTACCAGATGGAGTCAATAGAGTGGGACTCACCAGATGGGGTCAAAGGAGTGGGACTCACCAGATGAGGTCAATAGAGTGGGACTTAGCAGATGGGGACAATGGAGTGGGATTACCAGATGAGCTGAATAGAGTGGGACTTACCCAGATGGGGCGAAGAGAGTGAGATTTTCCAGAATAGGCCAATGGAGTGGGACTCACAAGATGGGACCAGAGGAGTGGGACTTAAATACCATGAATGGCCAATGGAGCAGGACTTAACAGATGGGGTCAATGGAGTAGGACTTAATTACCAGGTAGGGTGAATGGAATGGGACCTAATTAGCAGATGGGGTCAGTGGAGTGGGACTTTCCAGATGGGGCCAATGGACTTGGGATTTACCAGAATCAGATGGGGCCAAAGAGTGGGGATTAGTTACTAGGAGGGGTCAATGGTGTGGAACTTACCGGATGGGGCCAAAGGAGTGGGACTTACAAGATGGGGCCAATGGAGTGGGATTTGCCACAATCGGCAGATGCAGTAGAGGCCAAAGGAGTGGGACTTTATTACCAGGAGGGGTCAATGGAGTGGGACTTACCAGATGGGGCCAATAGAGTGGGACTTAATTACCAGGAGGGGTCAATGGAGTGGGATTTACCAGATGGGGCCAATGGAGTGGGATTTAAATACCAGGAGGGATCAATGGAGTGGGACTTAATTACCAGGAGGGGTTAATGGAGTGAGACTTACCAGATGGAGCCAATGGAGTGAGACTTACCAAATGGCGTCAATGGAGTGGAACCTAATTATCAGGAGGCGCCAATGGAGTTGGACTTAATGAAAGCTCGTTTGAAAAACGGGCGAAGAGCATTTCCCCAGATAATTTTGTAACACATAATTTGGTACTCACAGGGCTTTAGATCTCCCCAATTTTGGCACACCCCCTATTAGGGGTGGCAATTTTTTTTAGGATGGGACAGAGTGTGGGGCACATACCCCTCCGACACATCCTCACGTGACAGAGAGGAAAACGGTTGTGAGAAGAATAAATAAGTACCCTTTTGTTGATTTGAAACTTGTTTTGATGTTTGTAATATGGAATGCTGTAGTGTGGTATTTTAAATGTGTTATATATAGGTTATTTCTTTGCATAAAAACACTGATAAACATCATGAATAACATCATAAGGTGACCTATATTTCTACATTATATATATATTAGTTAAGTGTCAAGATCTGCCAGGGGGCCCCACTTCTTCAGGAAATCTTCTTTTTTGTTGTTCTTTTCGGCAAGTAATTCTTCTATAGGTTTTGTTCGGAAAATTGCCGTTCTTGTTGCTGTCCAATTAGGCTTCCTAGAGCATCGGCTTGAGGTGTAAAAACTTTTTTTAATCAGTAAGACAATACACAATTTTATTCTGTATATTTCGCTATTAGTTCTAGCATCTTAAGCAGTGATCAAAGTTACAAACACCTCCATACGCACAGTATATATACAAGGCATAATGTGATCTTAGCTAATACACATTTATGAATAGGCAAGCCAGTGAATTATGTCCGTCATGTTGGACAGATATTAAAATGCCGCCATTTTCAGAAATTGTAAAATGTTAAGCGATAACCTGACAGTGATCTACAAATGGTGGGATTCAGGTGTTACAATACACACTCCACAAATGTTGTAACTGACATGGGAATATACAATTATGAAACATGCGAGTTCAACTCTGATGTGGATTGCCAAGAAATATACCTATATTATCTTAAAATGACAGTCCTTATCCAAACTTATAGAAATATTCAATGTAGGTACATACTCACTATATCACCATACTTTATTCATTTATTCACAGTTTACTTAGTTCTTGCCAGATAAGCAGATTATGTATTGTTTTCATCAATTAAAGTGCGTATTGTATCACCTGAATCACACCATTTGTAGATCGATGTTAGGTTATTGCTTAACATTTAACAATTTCTGAAAATGACAGCAACCAACCGGACATAATTTACTGGCTTACTTATTCATAAATGTGTATTGGCTAAGATCACATTATGCCTTGCAAAAATACTGTGCATATGGAGCTGTTTGTAACTTTGTTCACTGTTGAAGATCACTAATAGCGAAATATACAGAATGAAATTGGCATCCCTACTCGGAGTTGCTGCTCTTCTATATTATTGGAAAATCATCAGTGGTTCCAATGGATTACTTCAATTAGATACATGTAAAAATTTCCCAGGTGGGATGTGCCATATAGCAGGTATGTATAAGTTCCACTTCAAAAATCTTTGAAGCACTGATTGGAAAATGAAGTGCTTACTTTGTTGACGCAAGCAGTGTACTAGTCCACTTATGTAAAGTGTATTATACAATAAGTCAACCATTACAGAATGAATGGTCAACATACAGGCCTACAAAATGGCCTGACTTTCAAGCCCACTTGATTCCTTGCAATTCTCCATACTTACCATACACTGATGGCAACATATTTTATCTGACTGCATTTTAGTTATATGTGTAAGCAGGGGTTGATATAGCCTAGATATAGATATATTTAGCTGACTTTACCCTATGCTACATGATTATGCCAGCGCTAACAGCATCAGTCCTTTCAATTCATTTTTAACCATAATGTTAATAAAATTAGTAATTGTAAAAAAGAATGTATAATGAGATATAAATCAAGCATTATGTTGATGGGCTGCAAAATCCGTATGAAAGGTGGCCCTTCAATTTCAATCAAAAAAAATAAAAAATTTGTCCTTTGAAATCCTTCGTCCATCTGACAATAATAAACTTCCTGAACAGATGAAATACCAATAAAATGTGCTATAAAAGTTTACTGTCTATAGTGCCACCCAATGATGAACAATATCACGAACCTACATGATGAAACAAATTCCTCAGATGTGGCCTGGGGAATGTAGATATTGGACTCAGTCATGAGAATTTCATATATTTAAAAAAATGGCCATTTGGCCCTACAAGGGATGTGAATTATAACACTAGGAATGTTACATTCATGTCCAGCGAAATAGAATTACTTTTCTCTGATTAAGAAGCAAATTTTTATTTTTGTGAAAACAAAATCTTATTTTGAGATGCAAAAATGCGTCTCCATGATTCACAACACCACCACAATCTTGTCAGTTCTTTGCCTATCTTGCAAGATCATTATACCCAAATTTCATGGAAATCAAACACGTTGTTCAGAAGATATGATGTTACACATGTTTACCTGAATTCATGTCTATAGCGCCACCTAGTGATGACCAAATGCCACGAAAAACAAGCGGGTGAAATCTAAAGCCCTTGAGAGATGGCAAATAAGAGTTCAATGGGAAAAAATTTAATCATGATAATGGTTAAGGAGGTTTTGGCGTTAAGTTAGATAAATAAGATTTTTCATTTAAATGGCAATTTGGTTCGCACCGAAAGAGAATTACCATGCCGGCAATCCTATAGTTATGCTTGGCAACCTAGAATAGAACAGTTTTTAAATATTTCTCCAAGCGAATTGGTGAATTTTCATTTCACGAAAAACTTTTTTTTTTTGAAATGCAAAAAACTTGCCTTTATAATTATGCCAGCTACACCAAAACCTTTTCAGCACATTGCCTATCCTTCAAGACCATTGTAATAAAATTTCAAAGAAATCAGACAAGCCGTTCAGGCGAAATCGTCAGAGAAAGGTTTACCTATGCTCTGACTACAACGCCACCTAGTGGTGAGCAGCGGGTATCGAAACACAACCAGACAAATTTCCCAGGCCTAAGGAGATAGCACACCAAGTCTGACCCAAAAATATTTAACGGTTTCAGAGATATTCGCGTTCAAAGTCGCGGCGGCGGCGGATCCGGCGGAGCCGTTTCTCATGAAAACATAAGAGCATCCTCTTTGTGGAAATGCTCTAATTACCAGAAGGGGTCAATGGAATGGGACTTACCAGATGTGGCCAATGAAGTGAGAGGAGCAGGTTGATCCAAGAACTGATCAAAAAGGGCCAGTTCATGGGTCTCACCAGAATGAGCCAGTCAACAATGTCACTTACCAGAAGGGGCCAGTTAAGGGGAAATGTGGCGGTAAGTCCTGTAGTGTAGGCCACCAGCATGGCAAGACTTGTCATTATCGTCAGCACCAGAATGAAGACCATGATACGGAAGTGCCAGCTGAGGGGCAATAGTAGGTAACTGTCATACTTTCCCATGCCTGATGTGGTCAGGCTGATCAGTGAAATCACAGACAGAAACTGAAAGAAAAAAAACAAGTAATCTTTACTCATCTCATAGATTGCAGGTTTCCAAAACAAATATGCTACAGTAATTGACAAAATCAACTTACTTCCTGTCACATACATGTAACATCATTGTATAATAATTTGGCAGTTAACACATGTAGTAATTTCATTGATTTGACATAGATGAAATTGTGAAATAATAATGCCCTAGCCATGCTGCTGTTGTGGAATACAATTTCACAGTACCGGTATATAATTAGTATTCATGTCCACATAATCATTATAGTATATAACCATTAGCATTATGAAATACAAGGGCTACACACTCCCAATGTTTCCTTTCAGTCCAGACAAAACAAACCATCGAATATGGATAAACATCCATTAATGTTATAGAGGCAAAGAAATATAGTGCAGTTCACTGAGTATCTCCAGGAACCATTAATTAAACTGCTTTCCCAGAAACCCAGAGAACAAAAGAAAAAACAAAGAATTAAGTCCCTTGGATAAGGTCAATGCAAAAGAAAATCAGGAAGTGCAATCAGAGTATAACCAATGCTCTAATAATTCAATTACCCTATTAAAATTCAATCACTCCCACATTAATATTCAATCACTTCCACATTAACATTCAATCACCCCCACATTAACATCCAATCACTCCCACATTAACATCCAATAACTCCCACAGTAACAATCAATCACTCCCACATTAGCATTCACTCACTCCCACATTAACGTTCAATCACCCTATTAACATTCAATCATCATCAGATTAACATTCAATCACCCTATTAACGTTCAATCACCATAAGATTAACCTTCAATCACCCTCAGATTAACATTCAATCACCCTCAGATTAACATTTAATCACCTAGTAGCATTCAATTACTCCCACATTAACATTCAATCACTCCCACATTAACATTTAATCACTCCCACATTAACATTCAATCACCATATTAACATTCAATCATCATCAGATTAACATTCAATCACCCTATTAACATTCAATCACCCTCAGATTAACATTCAATCACCTATTAACATTCAATCACTCCCACATTAACATTCAATGATCCCCACATTAACATTCAATCATCCTCAGATTAACATTCAATCACCTAGTAACATTCAATCACTCCCACATTAATATTCAATCACTCCCACATTAACATTCAATCACCTATTACCATTTAATCACTCCCACATTAACATTCAATCACTCCCACATTAATATTCAGTCATTCCCACATTAACATTCAATCACATATTAACATTTAATCATCCTCAGTTTAACATTCAATCACCCATTAACATTCAATCACTCCCACATTAACATTCATTCATTCCCACATTAACATTCCATCACTCCCACATTAATATTCAATCACTCCCACATTAACATTCAATCACTCCCACATTAATATTCAATCACTCCCACATTAACATTCAGTCACTCCCACATTAACATTCAATCACCTATTAACATTTGATCATCCTCAGATTAACATTCAATCACCTATTAACATTCGACCAATCCCACGTTAACATTCAATCACTCCCACATTAACATTCAATCACTCCCGCATTAACAGTCAATCACCTATTAACATTCAATCACTCCCACATTAACATTCAATCACCTATTAACATTTAATCATCCTCAGATTAACAGTCAATCGCCTATTAACATTCAATCACTCCGCCGTTAATATTCAATCACTCCCACATTAACAGTCAATTACTCCCACATTAACATTCAATCCAACCTACTAACATCCCAATCATCCGCAGATTAACATTCAATCATCTATTGACATTCAATCACTCCCACATTAACATTCAATCACCTATTACCATTTAATCATCCTCAGATTGACATTCATCACCTGATATCATTCAATCACTCCCACATTAACATTCCATCACTTCCACATTAACTTTCAACCATTTCCACATTAACATTCAATCACCTATTAACATTCAGTCATCCTCAGATTAACATTCAATCATACTCAGATTAACATTCAATCATCCTCAGATTAACATTCAATCATCCTCAGATTAACATTCAATCATCCTCAGGTTAACATTCAATCATCCTGAGATTAATATTCAATCATCCTCAGATTAACATTCAATCATCCTCAGATTAACACTCAATCATCCTCAGAATAACAATCAATCATCCTCAGATTAACATTCAATCATCCTCAGATTAACACTCAATCATCCTCAGATTAATATTCAATCATCCTCAGATTAACACTCAATCATCCTCAGATTAACAGTCAATCTCCCCCAGATTTTGCCTCAAATGTTTGATCAGTCACCGTAATCAATCTGATCACCCTCTAAACACTCAGTCATCATCAGATTAACATTCAATCACCCTATTAACATTCAATCACCCTCAGATTAACATTCAATCACCTATTAACATTCAATCACTACCACATTAACATTCAATGATCCCCACATTAACCTTCAATCATCCTCAGATTAACATTCAATCACCTATTAACATTCAATCACTCCCACATTAATATTCAATCACTCCCACATTAACATTCAATCACCTATTAACATTTAATCAGGTACGGCGCACCATGTTGGGCACACCGGTTCTCGTCAGATCACCGAAGTTAAGCAGCGTTGAGCTCGGTCAATACTTGGATGGGTGACCGGGTGCTGTACTGACTGGGCTGATCAGTGTCCAGAATAATAGGAACTGTGGACACTCTCGTGTTCTGGCACATGTAGGCACCGTCGTAATATGACTGAAACAATGTTGAAAACGACGTTAAATCCTACTCACTCACTCACTTAACATTTAATCACTCCCACATTAACATTCAATCACTTCCACATTAATATTCAGTCATTCCCACATTAACATTCAATCACATATTAACATTTAATCATCCGCAGATTAACATTCAATCACCTATTAACATTCAATCACTCCCACATTAATATTCAATCACTCCCACATTAACATTCAGTCACTCCCATATTAACATTCAATCACCTATTAACATTTGATCATCCTCAGATTAACATTCAATCACCTATTAACATTCGACCACTCCCACGTTAACATTCAATCACTCCCGCATCAACAGTCAATCACCTATTAACATTCAATCACTCCCACATTAACATTCAATCACTCCCACATTAACATTCAATCACCTATTAACATTTAATCATCCTCAGATTAACAGTCAATCGCCCATTAATATTCAATCACTCCCACATTAAGAGTCAATCACTCTCACATTAAGATTCAATCCAACCTATTAACATTCAATCATCCGCAGATTAACATTCGATCATCTATTGACATTCAATCACTCCCACATTAGTATTCAATCACTCCCACATTAACATTCAATCACCTATTAACATTTAATCATCCTCAGATTGACATTCAACCACCTAATATCATTCAATCACTCCCACATTAACATTCAATCACTTCCACATTAACTTTCAACCATTTCCACATTAACATTCAATCACCTATTAACATTCAAACATCCTCAGATTAACATTCAATCATCCTCAGATTAACACTCAATCATCCTCAGATTAATATTCAATCATCCTCAGATTAGCATCCAATCATCCTCAGATTAACATCCAATCATCCTCAGATTAACATTCAATCATCCTCAGATTAACACTCAATGGCCCTCAGATTAACACTCAATCATCCTCAGATTAACACTCAATCATCCTCAGATTAACATTCAATCATCCTCAGATTAACATTCAATCATCCTCAGATTAACACTCAATCATCCTCAGATTAACACTCAATCCTCCTCAGATTAACACTCAATCATCCTCAGATTAACATTCAATCATCCTCAGATTAACATTCAATCATCCTCAGATTAATACTCAATCATCCTCAGATTAACATTTAATCATCCTGAGATTAACACTCAATCATCCTCAGATTAACATTCAATCATCCTCAGATTAACATTCAATCTTCCTCAGATTAACACTCAATCATCCTCAGATTAATATTCAATCATCCTCAGATTGACAGTCAATCATCCTCAGATTAACATTCAATCATCCTCAGATTAACACTCAATCATCCTCAGATTAACATTCAATCATCCTCAGATTAACAATCAATCATCCTCAGATTAACACTCAATCATCCTCAGATTAATATTCAATCATCCTCAGATTGACAGTCAATCATCCTCAGATTGACAGTCAATCATCCTCAGATTAACATTCAATCATCCTCAGATTAACATTCAATCATCCTCAGATTAACACTCAATCATCCTCAGATTAACATTCAATCATCCTCAGATTAACACTCAATCATCCTCAGATTAACATTCAATCATCCTCAGATTAACATTCAATCATCCTCAGATTAATACTCAATCATCCTCAGATTAACATTTAATCATCCTGAGATTAACACTCAATCATCCTCAGATTAACATTCAATCATCCTCAGATTAACATTCAATCTTCCTCAGATTAACACTCAATCATCCTCAGATTAATATTCAATCATCCTCAGATTGACAGTCAATCATCCTCAGATTAACATTCAATCATCCTCAGATTAATACTCAATCATCCTCAGATTAACATTTAATCATCCTGAGATTAACACTCAATCATCCTCAGATTTATCATCCTCAGATTAACATTCAATCATCCTCAGATTAACACTCAATCATCCTCAGATTAATATTCAATCATCCTCAGATTGACAGTCAATCATCCTCAGATTAACATTCAATCATCCTCAGATTAACATTCAATCATCCTCAGATTAACATTCAATCATCCTCAGATTAACACTCAATCATCCTCAGATTGACAGTCAATCATCCTCAGATTAACACTCAATCATCCTCAGATTAACAGTCAATCATCCTCAGATTAACAGTCAATCTCCCCCAGATTTTGCCTCAAATATTTGATCAGTCACCGTAATCAATCTGATCACCCTCTAAAACATCTAGGAAAAACAACATTGATACAGTCCTGTTATTTTATTAACATCATTGATAGATACCATCTTGTTATTCTATCAACAACATTGCATGATAGTCCTGGTATTGTATCAACCACATTGATACGGTAATGTCATGGATGCAGTCCTGATATTGTATCAACAACATTGATACAGTCCTGTTATAGTATCAACAAAATGGATATGGTCCCATTATTTTATTAATAACATGGATAAGGTCTTCTTATTGTATCAACTATATGGAGACGGTCCTGTTATTGTATCAACAACATTGATACAGCCCTGTTATTGCATCAACAACATTGATATGGCCCGGTTATTGTATCAACTACATTGATATGGTCTTGTTATTTTGTCAACTACATTGATACAGCCCTGTTATTGCATCAACAACATTGATACAGTCCTGTTATTCTACCAACGATATTGATATGGTCCTTTTATTGTATCAAGAACATGCATTGATATGATCCTGTGAATCAACAAAATTGATACGGTATTGTCATTGTATCAACAACATTGATACAGTCCTGTTATTATATCAACAACATTGCTAGCCTGTTACGATTCTGTTATTGTATCAACAACATTGATATGGTCCTGTTATTGTATCAGCTACATAATATAGTCATGTTATTGTATCAATATTGACAATGATTCTGTTATTGTATCAACAACATTGATATGGTCCTGTTATTGTATCAGCTACATAATATAGTCATGTTATTGTATCAATATTGATAATGATTCTGTTATTGTATCAATGTTGATAATGATTTTGTTATTGTATCAACAATATTGATACATGTACATTCCTGTTATTGCATCACAGTCCTGTTATTATATCAACAACATTGAATCATTCCTGTTATTGTATCAACAACATTACCAACACTGCATTTGATACTGTCCTGGGGTTTTTTCCCTATCATTTCATCAACTTTCCATTGTAATAAATTTGATCACCCTATGATGCGAGTAAATGCACTTCCTGTGATTGAATAACTCGGACCATTTACAGAATATTAACACTTGTCTCACATTCCACCTGTAAATGCAGGAAGGTCAATTTTTATTGTCACATTCGGGTGTATCGTCTGTCAGTAGGGGGCATATACATGTACGCAACGTCCATTTTTAATGGTACCATTATGTTAATTTCTTGCACATGGGAATGTATATCGGCATTACAGTCCTACTTCATGTCACGGCAATGATTAATATGGATGTTACATGTGATGACATTAAACCAACAGTAATCAAGTTCTGTCTATACCTCTACACCACTGACGAGTATTATTCTGTAGCGATTTGAAGAGTTGGTTTAAGCTTATAATGGGAAGTCTGCCTGGTCAGGCAGCAGAGATCTGGAGCTATGGGCTTAACAGCTGCCACTCAACTGCATCACCGATAACAAGGGAGCTAGAGACCCTCAGCCAGGTTCTAACAACCTGTCTTTAATGCTCTGGCTGTTAATATCTAACATGAAACCCACAAGAGGAAATTAGCCTAGTCTTCCATGTGATCCATGTGATGCTGTGTATCCTCCGCCATTCAGTGCACATCTCAATCAATATCGGAGACTCGTGTACTTACACAACACTCTTAACACACTGTTTGTTCGTTTCTTCTGTAAAAGAGAGACATCATTTTTGGGCATGCAGAACTTGGGCAATAAACTGTGTGCATGGGAGCCGTCTCCATTCTGATTATATAATTACACTCAGAATTTTGAATTTTAGTTTATATAATTTGTCAAGAATATATCGGTTTTCTTCCAAAATTGTATTATAACCAAAAGGATTATAATAAGGATACAACTTTTTTTTCTTCTTATTAGCAGGTACATGTATAATTACTAGTATGATGAAATAAAATCTGCAAGTTGCGGTTTATCCAAACTGGATCATCCGTAAAATACTCTGCAATTAGAAACAAGGTGGGAATTAATTAATGCTATTAACTCCAAAACAAAAATATGAGATTCATGGAAGACCACGATCTTGTTATGAGATCAGGCATTAAACTAAGAAGTGCAGATTTGCAGGTGACTTGTTTTTCTGTGCAGATTGAACGAAGAATAGCTACAGGGAAGAAAAGTCCTTGAAACATTCTCCCTTGATCCCCATTTATTTTGTTCACAATGCCGATCGATCCGTACGAGCAGAGAGGATGGTTCACAGACATTAGGATCCTATCAACACACACTGTCAGGAACGTAAATTAATCGCTATACTAACATTCTCGGGCCAACCTGAATAGCGCTTAATGGTTGAACTGAAACATTTAGGCCTACTCTGTTTCTCACTCACCCTATGCAATGTGCATATATGACAAGACTAGTCTATAAACTGCATACATATATCTAATTGCTTGTATAGTAATAAAACATGAGTAGTCTGACTAATGTCACAGCACCTACGAAGTAGGGTTTGATATGATTTAAGTGAGTGACCTTGACCTAAGACTGACCATTTCCATGGTAGTAGGAGGCTTAAAAGCAATCTAACTGACTAACTTTTATTATTTAATCTACTGAAGCTTGCTGTCCAACATTGTAGAAACATTATAGATTAAGAAGAAATACTAAAGTCGCTGTCCAACATTGTAGAAACATTATAGTTTCAGAAAAAAATACAAAATCCTGATGTTCAACACTGCAGAAATATTACAGCTTCAGAAGAAATACTAAAGCCTGTTGTCCAACATTGTAGAAACCTCACAGCTTCAGAAGAAATACTAAATCTTTCTGTCCAACATTGTAGAAACATTATAATAGCTTAAGAAGTAATATTAAAGCTTGCTGTCCAACATTGTAGAAACAATAGCTTGAGAAGAAGTACTTGGTGTCCAACATTGTAGAAATATTATAACAGGACATACTAAATCTTGCTGTTCAAACATTGTAAAACATCATAGCTTTAGAACTGAAGGAATAACAAACTTGCTGTCGAACATTATAGAAACATATTGTAGATTCAGAAGGAATACTAAAACTTGCTGTCCAGCATTGTCGAAACATATTGTAAGTATTTAGAAGAAATTCTAAACCTTGCTATCCAACATTGTAGAAACTTATAGTAGATTTAGAATGAATCCCAAAACTTGCTGTCCAACATTGTTGTAGAATCTTGCTGTCCAACATTGTAGAAACATATTGTAGATTTAGAAGAAATGCCAAAACTTGCTATCTAACATTGTAAAAACATATTGTAGATTCAGAAGGGACACTAATACTTACTGTCCAACATTGTAGAAACATATTGCAGAAAGAATACCAAAACTTGCTGTCCAACATTATAGAAACATTTCATAGCTTTAGAAGGAATACCAATATTTGCTATCCAACATTGTACTAGAAACATAGATTTAGAAGGAATACCATAACTTGCTGTCCAACAATGTTAACATATCATGTAGCTCTTTAGTAGAAATAAATTTTCTATCCAACATTGTATAAACATACTGTAGATTTAGAAGGAATGCCAAACCGTGCTATCTAACATTGTAGAAACCTGAGTATATGCACCAAAAGCAACATACACTGCAAGTTCTCACTGCCCAATATACATGTAGTAGAAGATATGTTGTCCAACATTGTAAATTCATCAGAAATACTCTAATGTCTGGTGTCTCAACATTAATATGGAGACTAGAACTCTACTTCAGAAGAATTATGCCAGAACAGCTACATGTACATGTAGCTTACATGTATATTTTTATCCCAGGTTTAGTTTAATTTCCATCCATCTTGCAGATCCCAGGTGTAAAGTGCAAGCTTATCAACATCACAGGAAGCCTCCCAGACTGTTTGACCAACTCATATTGCAGGGAAAAAATACAGGTATATATTACTGTATTAATTGTCTTACATCACTGCATAGAAGCTAGAAGGTCAGAACAAATAAATTGGATAGCTTTGATGTACAACATTCTATAAACCATATATTCCAGAAGGTCACCACTGATCAATACATATAAGCTTACATCGACATTGGTGTATTATTTAAGCCGGAATCAAGCCCCAATTCCATAGAAACAGTTCATACAACTACATGTAATAAGGCTTTGGTATTATCAACCTAGACAGGCTATATGATCCATGAAATATCTTCAGACCATGAGTCTTATGTCGTTGATTGTAACCTTCACTGACAAGTCATGCACCTGGTGACATGTCGAGCCTAGGTTTTTGACTGCCCAGGTATTAGACTGCCCAGAATTATCATATAAATGTAAGGTTATAGAGATCTGGGCAAATAATGGAACAGGCAATAAGATCACGGACAACAATATTAAAGCATGCTGTCCAACATTATAGAAACATTATCTTTGGAAGGAATACTAAAGCATGCTGTCCAACATTATAGAAACATTATAGCTTTGGGAGGAATACTAAAGCATGCTGTCCAACATTATAGAAACATAGCTTCAGAAGAAATATTAAAGCTTGGTGTCCATCATTGTAGAAACATTATAGCTTCAGAAGAAATACTAAAACTTGGTGTATATCATTGTAGAAACATTATAGCTTCAGAAGAAATACTAAAGCTTGGTGTCCATCACTGTAGAAACATTATAGCTTCAGAAGAAATACTAAAGCTTGGTGTCCATCATTGTAGAAACATTATAGCTTCGGAAGGAATACTAAAGCTTGGTGTTCATCATTGTAGAAACATTATAGCTTCAGAAGAAATACTAAAGCTCTGTGTCCATCATTGTAGAAACATTATAGATTCAGAAGAAATACTAAAGCTTAGTGTCCATCATTGTAGAAACATTATAGCTTCAGAAGAAATACTAAAGCCTGGTGTCCATCATTGTAGAAACATTATAGATTCAGAAGAAATACTAAAGCTTGGGGTCCATCATTGTAGAAACATTATAGCTTCAGAAGAAATACTAAAGCTTTAGTATTTCTTCTGAAGCTATAATGTTTCTATAATGTTGGACCGCAAGCTTTAGTACTGTATTTCTTCCGAAGCTATAATGATCTACAATCATGGACACCAAGCTTTAGAATTTCTTCTGAAGCTTTTATCATTGTAGAAACATAGAGCTTCAGAAGAAATACTAAAGCTTGCTGTCCAACATTGTACAAACATGTAGATTTACAAGGAATACAAACAATTGCTGTTAAACATTGTAGAACATATGGTAGCTTTTGTAGGAATACCAACAACTGCTGTCAAACATTGCAGAAACATATTGTAGCTTTAGAAGGAATACCAACAACTGCTGTCAAACATTGCAGAAACATATTGTAGCTTTAGAAGGAATACCAACAACTTCTGTCAAACATTGAAGAAACATATTGTAGGTTTAGGCATACCAACAACTGCTGCCAAACATTGCAGAAACATATTGTAGCTTTACAAGGAATATCAAAACTTGCTGTCACACATTGCAGAAACATATTGTAGCTTTAGAAGGAATATCAAAATTTGCTGTCCAACATTGTAGAAACCTGGGAATATGCTCCAAAAGGAACGTACATTACATGGTCTCACTGCCCAACATAGTGAAAGAAAACACCAAAGCTATGTTGTTCAAAAGTCATGATATTGTTTTTTCCCTCAAGAAGTACTAACTTCTAGTGGCCCAACATTAGTGTGGAGATCAGAATGCCAAAACAATTATGCCAGAACTAGTCCACCAGCACTGGGGGTATATTTCAATCCAGATTTAGTTTAAATTTCATCCATCTTGCAAATCCAGGTCTATACGTAAATACCGATGTGAAGTGCAAACTTATCAACATCGGAGGAAGCCTCAAAGCTTGTCTGCCAACTCTACCTCAGAAACCTCAAAACTTGTTTGCCCAACACTACCTCAGAAACTTCAAAGCTTGTTTGGCCAACTCTACCTCAGAAACCGCAGAGCTTGTTTGGCCAACTCTACAACAGAAACCTCAAAGCGTGTTTGCCCAACTCTACCTCAGAAACCACAAAACTTGTTTGCCCAACTCTACCTCACAAACCTCAAAACTTAATTGTTTGCTCAACTCCATCTCACAAACCTCAAAGCTTGTTTGAACAACTCTTCATCAGAAACCCCAAAGCTTGCTTGAACATGAGGCAGCACCTAAAAGGTGCAACAACCCCTCAGCCAGACAGTTTTAGTCAGTGTATATTGGTACACAATGAATGGAAAATGCATATGTAAAAGCCTGAAAGGTTTGGTTGAATGCAGAAGATGCTTTAGCAGTGGCTTGTAAAAGATTAAAATGTGATAAATTCAGTGTGGTATGTTGGATGAATTGGAGAACTAAAATAATTTGACATATCACAAAAAATATGGCGGAAGAACAAAAATATTCTGAACAAATACAAAAGGTTGCAAGCCATTCTTCCTTGAACCCTTATAATAATCTGAAAAATCGACCATAGAGGTCCATGTCCCCCGCTAGCAGCACCAGTTATGGTGGATTACATCCACCATAACTGGCACTGCTGCTGCGGGAGCCATGGACCTCTATGGTGGATTTTTTTCGGTCGATATCTCATATCATTGATGAAAAGTATGATTTGAAAATGGAGATATCGCTGATGAGCGATCCAGTATGGCGGATGGTGGCCATATTGGATTAAGCACGTCCTTGAAAAACAATCCTAATCCTCCTCTCAACAATGTCAAGGCACTCCCCAGGTATGAAGTAGATCGTTTGAATCGTTCTCGAGTTATTGTCCGGACAAGATCCAACTGCTTAAAATCCAATGAAATCCAGTATGGCCAATGGTGGCCATATTGGATTAAGCACATCCTTGAAAAACAATTCCAATCCTCCTCTCAACAATGTCAAGGCACTCCCCAAGTATGAAGTACATGTAGATTGTCTGAATCGTTCTCGAGTTATTGTCCAGACAAGATCCAACTGCTTATAATCCAATATGGCTGACGGCGGCCATATTAGATTACGCACATTGCTGGAAAACCATCTCAACCGTCCTCTCGCCAATGTCAAGGCACACCTCAAGGTTGAAGTTGATCGGTTAAATTGTTCACGAGTTATTGTCCGGACAAGAAAATCTTACGGAATTACGGACACCGGTGTTTCTAAGTCCCCCTCTTGGTAACGAAGAAGCTGTAACGGTTTTGCATCCATTAAAGATGGCCGCCAAAGTTTCCAACCAATCGGGTCCAAATTCAATAGGCTTGTGGCTGACCACCCAACAATCCTGCATACCAAATTTGAAGTCTCTAGCAGCAACGGTTTGGCTTCTAGACCGGTCACAAGAATTGTTGACGATTGACGACCAGACGACCTGACGACTGGACGACCAAACGTACTTGCCAACGACAAGACCCCACAGCCTAAAAGGCTGAGGGGTAAAAACTCTACCTTACAAAAGCTTGTTTGGCCAACTCTGCATCAGAAACCTTAAAGCGTGTTTGCAAAACTCTACCTCAGATTTCAAAGCATGTTTGGCCAACTTTACCTCAGAAACCTCAAAGCTTGTTTGGCCAACTCTATATCAGGAACCTCAAAGCTTGCTTGCAAAATTCCACCTCAGAAACCTCAAAGCTTGTTTGGCCAACTATACATCAGAAACCTCAAAGCTTGTTTGGCCAACTATACATCAGAAACCTCAAAGTTTGTTTGCAAAACTCTACCTCAGAAACCTCGCAGCTTGTTTGACCAACTCTTCCTTAGAAACCTCAAAGCTTGTTTGCAAAAGTCTAGCTCAGAAACCTCAAAGCTTGTTTGCCAACTCTACCTCAGAAACCTCAAAGCTTGTTTGCCCAACTCTACCTCAGAAACCTCATTGAAGCTTGTTTGACCAACTCTACCTCAGAAACCTCCAAGCTTGTTTGGCCAACTCTACATCAGAAACATCAAAGCATGTTTGCCCAACTCTACCTCAGAAACCTCAAAACTTAATTGTTTGCCCAACTCCACCTCACAAACCTCAAAGCTTTTTTTGGCGAACTCTTCATCAGAAAACCCCAAAGCTTGCTTGCAAAACTCACCTTACAAAAGCATTGTTTGGCCAACTCTACATCAGAAACCTTAAAGCATGTTTGTAAAACTCTACCTCAGATTTCAAAGCATGTTTGGCCAACTCTACCTCAGAAACCTTAAAGCTTGTTTGGCCAACTCTACAGCAGAAACATCAAAGCTTGTTTGCAAAACTCTACCTCAGAAACCTCAAAGCTTGTTTGGTCAACTCTACTTCAGAAACCTCAAAGTTTGCTTGGCCAACTCTACCTCAGAAACCTCAAAGTTTGTTTGGCTAACTCTACATCAAAAACCTCAAATCTTGTTTGTAAAACTCCACCTCAGAAACCTCAAAGCTTGTTTAGCCGACTCTACATCAAACACCACAAAGCAAGTTTGCAAAACTCTACCTCAGAAACCTCAAAGCCGGTTTGCATAATTCTACCTCAGAAACCTCAAAGCTTGTTGGGCCAACTCTATATCAGAAACCTCAAAGCTTGTTTGGTCAAATTTACCTTGGAAACCCCAAAGCTTGTTTGCCCAACTCAACCCCAGAAACATCAAAGCTCATTTGCCCAACTCTACCTCAGGAAGCTTGTTTGGCCAACTCTACATCAGAAACCTTAAAGCTTGTTTGACAAAATTTAACTTGGAAATCCCAAAGCTAACCTCAAAGCCTGTTCAGCCAACTCTACATCAGAAACCTCAAATCTTGTTCAGTCAACTCTACCTCAGAAACCTCGAAGCTTGTTGGGTCAACTCTACATCAGAAACTTCAAACCTTGTTTGCAAAAGTCTACCTCAAAAACTTTAAAGCTTGTCTGGCCAACTCTACATCAGAAACCTCAACACTTTTTTGGTCAACTCTACCTCAGAAACCTCAAGGCGTGTTTGGTCAACTCTAAATCAGAAACCTCAAAGCTTGTTTGGCCAACTCTATATCAAAAACCTCAAAGCTTGTTTGGCCAACTCTACTTCAGAAACCTCAAAGCTTGTTTGGCCAACTCTACATCAAAAACCTCAAAGCTTGTTTGGCCAACTGTACCTCAGAAACCTCAAAGCTTGTTTGGCCAACTGTACCTCAGAAACCTCTAAGCTTTTTTGAACAACTCTACCCCAGACACATAAAATATTGTAAAACATCAGAGCTTCGTGCTTATGTTTTGGAAAGAAATACATGTATTATTATCTTCCATCAATGTAGAAGTCATAAGTTCAGAAGAAATAGAGTAGCTGTGATGGCCATCGTTCTAGAAACCATATACATGTATTCCAGAAGGCCACAACTGATCAATACATCAATGATGGAGTATATTGTCAAAGTTGAAAAGCCAAGCCAATACAACTAATAAGACTTTTGGCACAGTTAGCAACCAAGCCATATGATCCGAGAAATATCTTAAGACCGCAAGTCTTGACCTCGTTGATTGTAACCATCGCTGACAACAATCACGCACCTGATGATATGTCAAGTCTTAGTGTCTGACCTACTTGGTAGGCCTTGCCTGGAATTTTCATATCACCTTACCATTTAGTTCTGTCTGAGTAAATAACAGAACAGCCAATCAGTGTATGGAAAATGAAGAAATATCACAGCTGTTCTACTAATTTTTCCAAAATATATATCAATATGGCATATTTAAGTTTCAGGATGTGTCATGTTCAATGCCCATACACTAACCCTAGATGCAGGTCTTCCTATTAGAGATTTCTGCATTTGACATGCATACACTATATATTGGAAGTAAGTATGGATATATCCCTAAGGAGAATCCTTATCAAGACTGTTCCAAGAAAATTGGATTCAATTAGGCAGATAATAGGATAGAGCCACGATCATGGAAGACGGCTTAGGTTTTCCCTTCTTATTTCTAACACGTACATGTGGAAGAGATGCAATGTGACCAGCAAGCCCAAAATATCTAAATCTTCCAAGTGACATACCAAGGGCACGATCAACTTAAAGCGAAGTGCCGAGTTCCAGATAAAATATGACTTTAAATCGGTCTCCCGAGTTCAATTATTCCATGCTGAGTTCCAGATAAAATATGACTTTACATGTAAGTCAGTCTCCCGAGTTCAATTATTCCATATCAGGAAATGTAGAGTAAAGTATAAAATCAACAATTCCTATCAAATAAAGGTAAATACACAGTGTTCATTAACTGAAAAGCTGGTACATGTCATACATTTCAGTATTTCTGCCATAGTTCAAACTATTAGCATAAAAAGGCAGGAGACATTTGAACCAGGTTTCAATGGGCTTGGGGAGCTTCTTAAAATTAGGGCATGCTAGGAACTGGCATACATGTAAGGCATTTCAAACAGAGAGGCATAGTGCACCGATTTGGAAGTCCTAGGAACTCCTGGCATGGCTCACTTTTTTTAACTTTGCACACAAAGGATGGCTTATGCCATATCATCCAATTGGAACTCTAATCCATCCAGATTGAAACACTAAACTGGGCACGGTGTAATTCCATTTGGATAACCGGCATATGCCATTCCTATCAAGGAACTCATGCCCTGATTTCAAGAAGCTCCCTTAGGATCCAGATACTTTTGTGTATGTTTTGTCAATTGTGTTCAAACAAAGTCGCAATCGATGAAAATTTCTACTTCAAGCCTTAATTCTCAGTGTTTTCAGGGCATCTTATTTCATAAAATCTTAGCAATATTAGCAAGATTTCAATGGATTATATAGCTTTGGATTTCAATGGATTCCTGTAGAATTAGATAGTGAGAATCTGTTTGGATTCCTGTAAATTTTGATGAAAAACAAGGCCTCAGTTTTGGTGTTAATGGAATATTGGCCTACAACCTGACAACAGTATTTTGTTTACCGATGCAGAAATTATTTTGGATGACAGCTTTACTGCCTGACATGTTTGAGAAAATTACCTCTGGCAAAAGATCTGCAATGAGTAACACATGCAGTAGCTGTGAGTGACATATTAACGTGTGAATGGCACGGTGCCAAATAACGGAGAACATTGACGATGAGATATTGACTTATATTGGATACAGCGCTGTCAGTTAGATTGCTTCATCTCACTGAAAATCCTATAACTCAAACATCGGGATATGGACCTCATTTAAACTCCAATTTTTACACAATGTAAATGTTGGCTTCTATTCATGTTCAGACTGCCGATTCCATGTACCAGTACATATGTATTATGAATTAATAGGCATCTACATGTATATGGTTAACAAACTTGATATACCAGTATCAAATGTGTAGCAAAGAAAATATTTAAATTCTGTCTGGTCATTTACCTTTCTAAAACACTAGCGGTGAAATGAGCCATTCTATAGTTTTCCCGATATGAACTTGAAAAAAAGGAGGACCAATACCCGAAAATCAGATTAATCAAATTTTCCCACCCCTTTCAGTCTTTTGGTGATTTCTTCCCAATGGCTTGGAGTATGGTCATCAAAATCCACCCACTTGTCAATCTAGATACGAGGAAGATATTGAAAGAAGAAAACTGAAAAATAATAATTTCATATTTACACTTACATGGATTTTGTACGTAATTTTAGTCAATGGGACTAGCTGTCAATCATTAACCCAGTCAAGTAGAACCACAAATTCAGCATCAAATTGATCTACATGTACATTAAGTGTCAAACAATACAACCGGAGTGATATTGGCCCAATATAATTTCACCTGAGAAATACAGGAATATGAAGTGAAAAATTAATGTTGAAAAGGATTTGGATAATATTTTCACATCAAGTATAAAGCTAATTATGTACTACAGGAAAATAGTGGTCCAGTACTGCATATTGTTTGATACTTCAACATGAAACATTTAAAAACAATGTTGGTATTTATTATCAAATCAAACCTGCTATCAATGTATGCCATATTCCTCCTGTTTGGAGGTCTCTGCAACAGAAATTATCTCCCTTGACTGTCCGCTAGATGGCGTGTCTCCGCGCATGTCCGTCCTCTTTTTCTCGTGCGGCGTAAGGCGTGTTTTGCGTGAAGGCCGCAGCGAGTGGGGAGGATGGGTTGGGCAAATTAAGATTGATAGCAGGTTTGATTTGATAATAAATACCAACATTGTTTTTAAATGTTTCATATTTATTGCTCAAATCTTAACCTGCTATCAATGTATGCCAGACTTCCAACAGAGGGGGATGGGGAGCCGGCCTTGTAGTCTTGTTGTTGGACTGTGCGGAGCACGCCTTGTCCTGATTGTTTAGATCTGGTATGCCCAGTAATACCCTGATAATTCCCATGTCGTATAGAGGCTAAGGGAGCTCAAGGAAATTACAAGTAATACGGTGAAATGGTGGAGTATTGTACCGCCCAGTTTTCCGATTACTTATCGCCAGATAATCAGGTGCTATCGAGTCCTTGAGGTCCCTTAGTCTCCGGCATGGTATGCTTGCTCATGCTTACCGAAGTGTCGGGATCTTGCTTGCTTCTGCTGCCCCCCCCCCCCCTTTTTCTTTGATGGGATTAACGAACTACGCGTTGGAGTTGGAAGACCAGGCACATGCATCGACGATGTCATTCAGTGACAGGTTCTTCCATAGTGGCCAAGATGTAGCGATGGCCCTTACTTCATGGGACGATGCCCCAGACAGAAGAGGTGGGGCGTCGATGGCTAGTTGGTATGTCCAGTGAATTGTCTTTTTCAGCCATGCCGCAACAGTGTTCTTCGTGATGTCGGCTGATGCACCCGGCTGTAATGACAGGAATAGAAGTCGCCTCGTGCCTCTAGACGGATCTGTTCTCTGAATGTAGTGGCATAGTGCTCTGACTGGACACAGAAATCGGTCGTCCTCCCATGGCCCTACGAAGCCTGTTAACGAGGGAATCTGGTAGAGTCTTTGTGCGCACGGTCCCTGTCGAGTAGATTCATTCTTTGCAATGAACTCTGGGATCGGGCGAATGGATACTCTAGACCAATCCGCAGTCCAAGCTAGGAAACTCCGATCCAATGCGTGAAGTTCGGAAATTCTTGTAGCTGAGGCGAACGCCGTGAGGAAGGCTGTCTTGTAGGATAAGGCCTTAATGGTTGTTGAATGCAGGGGCTCGAACGGCGGCCGTAGAAATGCACTCAAAACCACACCCAGGTCCCACTTGGGTAGTAACTGACGTGTTCGATGAGACTGTAAGGAAAAAGACTGGAGGAGCGCTGATAGGTTGCCATCCTGTCCAATGCTAATCCCAGATGTCAGTTTCAGGACTCTTGATAGGGCTGATCGGTATCCTTCAATGGTGCTTGGTTGAAGCTTCCTGTCCTGGTGAAGGTGCAACAGGAAGTCCGCCACTATAGGAACAGAGGTAGTGTTGGGATCGAGTCCTCTGGCCTCGCACCAAGCGCTGTAGTAGGTCCACTTGTGATTACAATTTCGACATCGTAAACTATCCCTTTCTGGATAGTAATATTCCAGTGGGACCTGCATATGGCGTATACATATCTCGCTTAGTAGCATTTGCTAGATCCTGTGTTAAATGTGATGATTTTAATCAACGTCACAAAACATTATTTGCAGAAACTTATAAAACAGGGCTATTCCACCAAGCGCCTCCACTCAAGAAGTTTCTCAAATTTGGCGTACATATGTACTGATAGCAAAATACGAACGTAGCGTGCAGGTCCATGGGCGTTACGTTTAGTAACATGTGTCTAATTCACAGCCCGAGGCTAGGAGCCGTATGTGCCCATGTACTTCAAGATCCTCATAGTACTCATATGAACAGTCACAATCAAAGCGTGACTGAGATACATCATTCTTTAGATGACGACTTTACAACGAATATTATGGATTAAGAATACTGATCAGCGATACGGATTTGATATTTTGGAACATCATGATGTCTTGCCGGCATCATTGAAAATTGTTGACCGCTTCTCTCTTGCAGGAAACAAGCCTATGTTTATGTATACTTTTTTCTTTTTGAATTTGGTGCTAATACTGTTATATGGAAATGGAATAGGTCTTTGGATTATGGACGCGGATATTCTCTAATGGACGACGGCTGGATTATGAATGACGGACTAGACGCTTGTAATTGACTGGTATAGTTGTGAAGTGGATGGCCTATTTGCTGCTGCCATCGCTTCCGCAACTGGCCTTGAAAACCCCTGTTCTGCGAGGGAATCCTTGATAGTCTGCAGACGTGTAGGTTGAGCCATTGCGGGTCGTGGTGCCGGATTCCGTGCGGTTGATCGAGTAGTCCGGGCCACCAAGGTAGTTGACGTGGTTGATCCGTTAGCAGACGCACAAGTGACGGGAACCACGGGCTATGCGGCCACCATGGTACCACTAGCAGGATGACGCAGTCATGCTCCATTATCTTGGACCTCTTGAATGAGCGCAATTGGTGGATAAGC
>JAVTVY010008421.1:0-47526 GCA_036873755.1 Hanleya hanleyi
CATGAACAGGTACAATAAAAGCGTACCTGAGATACGACACATATCACGAATCGTTAGATTCTTGGTATGTGCTTTAGAATAGGTTAACCAGAAGACTATACTGTGAAGTCATGTGACTCTGTCAGTATGTCGGCACCTCTTCCCTTATATGCGTTGTAATTCAACATTAAGGCATCGTCCATTAGATAATTTCCGCGTCCTCAATCCAAGGACCTATCCCATATTCCATATAACAGCATTGACACCAATTCAGAAAACAAAACCAACAATCACAGTATGCATAAACATGGCTAATTTCCTGTGAGAGAGATGCGGTCAATACTTTTCAATGATGCCGGCAAGACATCCAAAAATATAAAATCCGTATCGCTGATCAGTATTCTTAATTCATATTATTTTCATTGTAAAGTCGTTGTCTGGAGAATGATGTATCTCAGTCACGCTTTGATTGATCATATGAAAGCCATAAGGATCTTGGGTTCATACGAACCCTAGCTCCGTGTTAAGCGGAATTAGACACAAATTACGAAACGTAACGCCATAAATCTTGCACGCTTCGTTCGTATTTTGCTATCAGCATGCGATATGTATCGCCAAATTTGAGAAACTTTGAGTGGAGGCGCTTGGTGGTATAGCCCTGTTTTATAAGTTTCTGCAATAATAGTTTGTGACGTCGATTATAATCGTCACATTTAATACAGGATCTACACAGCCAGAAAAATGTTATGGCCAATCACCCTTTAATGGTGATCTGACCTGGCCATCAATTTTAACAGGTGATGAGTTAGAGCCTCACCTTCACGATGGTGGCGGCAAGAATCGTTTTTGGGTGATGATTTACCTCATCTCCACTCTCTTCAGAGATGATGGCCATCATTTTTGAAGGTCATCATAAAAAGGGTGATGGCTCTAACTCATCACCTTTCCGGGGTGACACTTATCACCTTTGATCTGGCTGTGTAGCAAATGGTACTAGGCAAGATATGTATACGCCATATGCAGATTCCATTGAAATATTTGCTGTCCAAAAAGGGATAGTTTTTCCAATATCGAAATTGTAATCATCTCTTTTGTCGTAAAGTCGACGAGAGAGAAGAACCGCTTCATTTTTAGATATATAAAGGCACACAGCGAAACGATCGCAGTTAAATGCCTCACTCTATGATATTATATGCGAGTCTGCATGTTACACGAAATGTGGCAACAGGTCGATTAATCGTATGGAGACTGCGATTGGTGTGATGTTATTTAGCAATCCGGAGAGTAGAGCGTTGAGTTGTTGATTCCATTTCCTTGTCTGACTTTTTCTCAACGAGAAACCTTGCAACGAACAACAACAGTTCGCTGTAGAATGTAGTTCTTGTTGACTAGGATCGTCGACGACGTTAAGTGTTTTCGTTATGGGATTCCTTGTATATTGATCACTCAATCAGGAGGATAGTTCATTCTGTTTGAACTACAATAACGACGTATAAAATATATTTTATAAACGTTTAACATCATACCAGTTGTGAAGAAGCGGTAATATTGTCATTTTGACGGTAATGTTTGACAATGCCGACTTGTGATATGCGAATTGTTTCTATGCTCAGGATAAAAACAATATTGCCTTAAAGTGTTTCAAACTGCATATAGATGACATATAATTTTCGCCGTTATCCATGTTCTATTGGTCATAAATTCTGATTTGGCTGGTAATTTTTGGCGTGCAAGGAAGATCAACCAGTTTATTGATCTACCGGTATTACATGTAACACGAAACATTCGATACATGTGGGTTTCAATGTATTGACATGATTGAGTCTGGATTTTCGTATGATTTTACATGGCATTCGGGGTTAGTTATAATTGTATGTCTCATTCAACATACGCCGATTTTAGCCCTAGTCTGAGATCTATTTCAATGTTTCTCATGGTAATCGCATGTCTTATTTAATCAGACTAAACGAAATAAACTTTGAGTTCACCCCGAAGGCTAATTTCTCAAAGGTGTAGAGCAAATAAGATGTGAAAGAATTGGAACCGTTCTGGGAGGTTGGAATCTGCTTCTAGAGGGTTACGGTGGAACATGGGTAAACATTGCACCATATGATTGAGGCGCGAAAAAAAATCACAGAATCATACACAAAATCTTTGAAAAACACACTGTTAATGTTAAATTCGCGGTACATGCCATGGTCTGCCGTGTGGATTGGTTTAAGTGTTTTACTGCCTGACCATGTTCACAAATCCTGAAGTAAAGCTACTTACTCTATTTGTCAATATATATGCACCTGCATGGCTGTTCAATAACATAAAATTTCTGATTGAATTACCGCTACCGGAGCGGAGCCTTAGAATGTCTGGTGGCTAAGAGTGTCCAATTCCTTTCTTCTAACCCAGCTAGGACATTTTTCTCCACCTTAAAGATAAATGTCCATCGTTAGTTAGAAAAGGGACAATATTAGCCCGGCCTTCGCACCGGCTTATCAGGAGAGCGCGGACAAACATGGAATAGAAAGCCCACGTTGACCACTACCAACGTTATACCGACTCCGCAGCAATAATAATTTTCAGATCCGTGTCTTTGAAGGTAGTTTTTGCGAATGAGACATTTGGTCTTAAAATTAAAGAATCTCCAAATTTTAGCAATCTCCAAATTTTAGCAGTGTCCACTACATAACCCATATAGTTAATCTATGGATCCAAAATGTGGTATGTAAGCGTATTTCGGTTTTGATTTGAGGGACTATTTATTAGTTTCAAGAATGTGAGCAGGCACATTCTTGACATTGTCAGTACAGTATTAAGGAATTATATAGTTATGTCCAAAACATAAAGGCACTATAACATCCGATAGTCGCTCATGATCGTTTTAGATGTTCATGAGTATAATTAAATTCAACATTAAAAGGATCCTGGAAAACAATGTCAGCTTACCGACAAGAAGTCATATGACCCCCACAGATAAATATACTGACTGCATGTCGCAGAGACAATTGTTATGCTATGTTATTATGTACTGCATTTTATAGGGTTAAATATATGGCACGCTAAGGGTTAACGCATATTCATTCATCCATCTATTCATTATTCCACTCACTTCTGCATATTTACCTGACGGTTGTCCTTAAATGCTATTGCACGGAGATTGATGCTGGAATGCTTGTCCATGTGTAGGACAACATGGGATATTTTGCGCTTTGTTGTGTCGTGTTATACGGCGTTTCCGCTGTTACGCGGACTGAAGGCAAACGACAGACTTGCCAATAGGTATTTTAATATTATAGTTGGTGAAATTGTTTTCCATAATAGTCTGGAAGCCAGGATCGGGTTTTGATGAAATTGTTCACCCCATCGGCAAGATAATTTCCACCTATACCACGACTTTCTATGGCTATGGGGGTATTACCCAGGGTGAATGTAGAGTTCCAAAGTGGGCCACCCTGTACTAACGCTACTGATCTGACATGCATTAGTCGGAAATTAAGTATAGACAACATAGACAATATTTAAGCTGGAAATGAATTTTTAATTACATACGTCTTTTAGAGGGTTCATTTCTTGTTTAATTGACACGTGAATATTTGCCTGTGCCTGTAAATACGAACTGCTGGATTACTCCTGTGTATTAACCTTTGGCTGCTGCGTAAGCTACGCTATTGGACATTTACTGGGACTGTATACAACTGAGCAGTGTTGGATTACCATCATACAGAAGAGCGTTTTGTGCGCATCAACAGGGACTGTAAAATATACACCGCTATAGCATTGACCAGTAAGACTATATTTCACATATTTTTCTGTTACGTTTTTCTGTTATTGTAAAATTGACGTAACAATTGTCAACAAAGTTAAAAGGTGAGAGTGTTTTTGCATTTTGGTCATGTTGAAATTTTGCTCGATCTGTGTTAAACTAGATTTTTTTGGCCGGAAATATATTTAGGCGAAGAAATACAGAACTCTCCCCCCCCGGGAAAAAACTGTGGGTGTCCCCTACTGGCCACCGTATTAGTTTGTTTTAGAAGGTTTTCGAAACACATTTGAGCTCAAATTGGTTGGATAGAATAAATTTCTCGTCTCTAGTAACCTCTCTTCAGCCACAAAAGTGTAACATCAGCGAATGTTAAAAGCTTATTCCATGGAAAGAGCGACAGCAGTTCAGCACTGAAAATACCTCATTACAGTTTTTTCAATGAACGTTCATGTAACTGAATTGTTATTGTTGAGTAAGCTACCTTTCTGCGGAACGGATGTTCAACTGTAAAACCACTACGCGAATTGCATAAAGTTACAAAAAGCATATTGGACAATCAAGGTATAGCACTATTAAACAGAGGAAAGAATTGGTCAGTTAGATCCAGCTGGCTGGGAATTCCCATCGAGGATGACTGTACCGTTGGGCTCTACAATGTCCTACACATGGGGAGCGTGGATCGAAGTTGCTTGCGACTTCAGAAGGCACGAAATATCTTATACCAAGCTCTATATTTGGATGAAATAAATAAGTTCCGGAAGCTCGAGATAGCTCCTTGGGCACAAACGCTTCCAATAGAGATATTGGAAAGACGGAATCCGCTGAGATGACTCTGATCATATACATGCACCATCATGGTCAAGGCACCTCCTGATTGGGTGATTGGTGGGTGTCCGGTGGGCACAGGTTCCTGTTGCTTCAATGCATTTTCCTAAGGATCAACACGAACTTGATAATGTGATGTCCAGCACTGTAATACCACTTGTCTTTATTGCACCAATGCAAGCGTCCTGTCTGTGTCTTGTGTGCTGTTCTCGGTGTATTATAGGGTGAATGGAGGGTGTCTGGTTCCATGTTTCTTCAAAGGTTTCTTAGTTGAACCAACAGGAACGCATCTTGGCTGGGTGGTGCTAAGTTGGTTCGTCGCGATATGACTGAAATAATGTTGAAAGTGACGTTAAAGCATACTCACTCACTCACTCACTCACATGAGCATTCCGTCTCCTCTCCATGCGTGTGTTAAAGCTCTGGCGTAGCTACATAGTTATTGTGCGAATTTCTTTATATTTCGGAAAGAGACGCGACTCATTTTTCAATAAGTCGGAAAATTCGCTGAGATGCGTTCGCGAGGATCTAATTACGTACACCTGTAACATATTAGTTTTCAGAACGAGAGTCACACTATATTTGGTATCGTTAAACCATCACAGGGAAGAATGTTTACTAACTACCGAATATTTATATAAATCTTCGCCTCTGTTCCCGAAAAACCTATCCTGTGTGGCCGAGTTAGACTATGCTAAGATAACATCCGTCCTCTCATTATTTGTGTGAAGACAGTTAGATAGTCGCAAGCGAGTATAAACAGATATTTGTGTGAGCAAACTGCCCAGTGTTCAGAAAATCACTGCTGAAATTAGTTGCCGTTGCCCCATGACCAGACCCTATGCATTGTTTATCCATGACACAATCATCCCCTCACAATCCGCACAATATTTCCAACGTCCTACGTGTCAGAGAGCCTGCAATCCTTTTTTGCAGCATCGCAAATTAAATTACCAGCTATAGTACTTAAATAGCCGGATTTTAAAACCGAAACGAGAAGGAAAATAACGAATTTCGAGTGTTACGGATTTGTCACGTCATCTCGAATAAGGACGCTATTGAGGAGCTGAAATCTGCCGCCTCCACCGGGAAAGAGCGATTGTTGGCTGAGATAGAAAGATCCAGCTTGCACCTGTCTATCAGCCAAGTTGGCAGGTCGACGTGAGAAGAGAATGGATCACGTATGTCATTAAGTCTGCTTGGCTATATAAGGTTTGTAGATCTCGTTTTGTTTTGTGCTGCTGTTGGGAAACTTTGGTCAAATAATATCATAGGTGGATCTTGAAACCGTCTCATCGATAGACAAACTGCTCGAAGGGTATACTACTCAGTGCATGGTGTCAGTAGCATAGTTCAGCTTAGTCAGACAGAGTATGGAAAACCACACTAATCAAACTAACCACACTAATCAAACTAACCACACTAATCAAACTAACCACACTAATCAAACTGGAATAATGCAAGAGCGAGTGTGATTAATGTACAATGATACCGGTACTGAAATCGATCAGAGGAGAAATCTCCCTAAATTCAGAATAGTTCGAGTTTTCATGCAAATCAGTGAGAACACGCTGTACAAGTCACCGAACAGGCCATATCTTGATGTTGCTACGTCTCTGTATTTCCTTTGCAGCGTCCATCTGCGTTCACTGTGATTGCGTTATCCATGGAGAGAAACATTTAACGTAAGGGGTCCTTAAATAAAAATGACCAATTCCATATATAGATCGTATAGATGCGTGTCTGACTCGATGTTAACACGATGAACAAACTTACGAATACATTTAATATATTACTTATTTGTCAGAAAAGATCATTGGTGTATCTACGATATCTTTACTGGAAGCTTCTCGAGCTTTGTTTTGGCTTCCTAATCAGCTTGGACAATGATTGACCCAAATGGCGCATTCGCCACCGAGGACTAGGATATGCCTTGGAGATAAACATCTATTCAGAACACTAATTATGGGTGCGTTCAAGTTGGCTTGCTTTGCGTAATATCACCAATATCACGGAGGACGTCTGCGGACATTTAACTTTCCAGGCGGGATTGCAAAAAAGAGCCGCTGTACGTATTCAAAATCCGTAAACTTGCACCAATTTGTCACAGTTGCGGTACAAACGCACTTCAACTTTGCGGTCGTTTGACGCACTTCAAAATATCCGTAACGTTTGATGATGCCATCCTGGCATATAACTCTTTAGTGTTGATTGAACAGAGATGTAGAGGAAATCTGGTGACCATATCAGTGGCTTTTTTACGGGGCGATTTGGACCCGTAGGGACTAATGGTCCTGTCTTAAAGTGAGAAAAAACTTGAGCACCGGCCCTGTGTCTTGCTAACACAGAAAAAGATAGAGTTCTTACACGACAAGAAAGAGGTCTGAAACTTCCTTCTTTAGAGTGTCCAGGTTTCTGTGCTTTTAATGTTCGTGTATATTTTCAGGTCTGATATCCTCAAGTTACATTTGTATTTATCTACATTATGCGTGTATTTGTTAATTTTTCAGTGGCACTACTTTCCTATTCAAAATATGTCGTCTGCTAAACCACAGATTTTGAGAGGCGCATGTTGAGTGATTTTGTGGGGCTAACTCATTCTCATTAGAAAGCGTGTCCGGGCAGTAATTTAGTCTTAAATAATACCAGTATAAGTGTAATTCATTTTAGGAAACAATGGGATATTTCACTTTGCCTGTATTCATTTACATTTTCATAAAATAAGTGTGTTGAGTTACAGTTTAGAATTATTGCCATTTGAGCTTACCCCTCAAGAACCTCACCATTATTTTTTTATGGTAACTTTCTAAAATCCAGTGGTGGTCAAATCATTTACATAATAATGTTCCTGTATTCAGAAATGATTTCTTTTCATTCTGCTTCTGAAATATTCTTGGAATGTTGCAAGCATTTCCCTCATCTTTCCCTGAAAGAGCTCTGCATATTACATGCATCCAGTGTCTTTATGCAGAAAGGTGACAGGGGAGATAACCCCCACCATAACGATAACATACATTCTCCATACAGTAGTTGGTGTTGATTTGTAATGGCAAGTTATATGTAGAAGGATCGTAACTATTAAGAAGAGTTAACCTCGTTCCCACAGCCGCGCACAGAAGTTCTTCCTGCAGCAATAGGATATATAGTGGCCATATTTAGGAAAGCGTGAAGTCCCCTAGGAACAAGGTTTGCCACAAACCAGTTCTGTTTCTGTTTAGAAAAAGTCCGCCATCCTTTAAGCCAAACGGTGAAGAAATAGCAGACGATCCATTTGCAGTGATTCACGTAAATTAAATCTTCATTTTCTGTCGAACATTTGTCTACAGGATTATCTGTCAATTCAGCCAGCTGTCAATGTCATTGCTGATAATTCGTCGGTCCGCCAATACATAGGATGCTTCCCGAAAGAAATATGCGACTCGTCTGCAGCTCTTGTGCTGGCTATTTCAAATTATGACAGGTTGGGGAAAATACCTTGATCGAGGTATTATACCTTGATCGGGGACGGTATTTTACGTTGATCAAGGTATAGGCCTATACGTCGATTGGGGTATGGGGCTACGTATGTCAACTTTAGTTTTCATATATTTATGGAAAATGTGGGCATCCACAAATACTCCTGACTGCATGGATCTTTCAACAGCATGTATGGCTTCATTGTTCCATGATTTTCATAGCAAGTTATTGCTTCATTTTATTCTACTAATCATTCGAATTAGCCACTTTAAGGATAATCAGGATTTTCGAAAAAATTTGCGAAGTCTAAATTTCCAAAAACGCCCCTCATCATTATACTGACCAAATTTTATGACACAATGATACCATGAGACATGAAATGACAAAAAATGTATTTTTTTTTGAAAAATGTTTTCAATACCTTTGTGAAGCAAAAATGAAACAAAATGACAAAGAATTTCAGAAACGACCTTCAGAAAATAAATACTATAACAGGCCAGGAAAAGGATAAATAAAATGTCTCAACTTAGTTTTGAAGATCCTACGAGCAAAATTATCCATTTCGCCTGAAGGGGCATTACATTTTTCTTTCAGCAGGGACTTGCACAATCTTTTTCACTAATTTCACCAACTTTAGTAATCACAGACGGTGGTATGTTAATTCGACATAAAAGTCTGAACTGCCCAAATTTCAAGTTCCAAATATGAATCATCCTCAACCCTGCCTATATTGGTCAAAACATGTACCGATACATGTAAAAATTGGTAACAAGATTTGTCATCACCAGAATGAACAATTGAATAAACCAGGTTTTAAAGGGGAATGTTATCACCGGACCTATGTAAACGTTAATATATACCTTGATACTGTAAGAAATCGACTATATAGTTTTCCCCCCGATCTCCGAACTTTAAAACGGTAAATTTGGCGATTTAAACGCGTTCCTACCATGAGCCTGTCAAAGCGGTGACCTTTGACCCATGACGTCACAGAGTGAACCAGTCCGCCATAGCATTAGCATTAGCATACGTAAACAAGTCAAATCTGCTCCAATATTTTTCGATTTTTCGACTGTATTCTCGTACTTTGGAGGCATCATACCTCGTAGGTGTGTTGTTGGAGGGTGTAGCAACACGAATGGAGATGGATTCAAGTTGCACCCATGACGAAAAATCGGAGAGAAATTCGACGAAATTTGTGCAAAACACATGGGAAAAGCCGACGAAATGGTCTCGCATTTGTTCCGCTCACTTCACTGACGACATCTATGCAACAACAGAGATGGCAAGAATGTGTAGATATCCCCCTAAACTGAAATAAGATGCTATTCCCAAGATCAAGACAAATAAATCTTTATCAGAAAGAGAAAACAGACAACCCCTCAGTCTGCCGGAGTGCGTGAGTTGTACAGAGACGACCGACCTCGTGGACTCGGCAAGCGACAACCCGTTCCCGCAGACAAGCACTGTAAATCCCCTTGGATGTTTTGGCCCACACCGCTTCCATCGTCCCCTCTACCGAAGTGGACCATATATTTATTCTTCTACTCTTGAAATTTTGGATCAGTCCCACGGGGTGATCGACCAGCCAATCCTGAATCCTACATAATATCTTACAGCTATTAACTGAACTGTAATAATCAATGTACTTAAGACCCAAGGCCTTTTAATTAACTTATTCCAGTATATCGGAAATTCACTTCTGGCACCAGCTTGTCCTGATTATTTGATGTCCTTTTGTATCTCCATGTGAGCACATGTATGTTCTTTTGATACAATAAATTGAAATTGATCACCTGGAAGAGTAACTGAAACTAACCGAAAGGTGTGAAGCAAACACTTTTTTATGGGAGTGTGTCCAAAAGGGAGAGCGAAAGAATTAAGGTTTAACGTCGCGCGTTCAGCAATAGGGTGTCCAAAAGAAATAAACTGGGCTTCTCCACAGGTTAGTGAGTTATTGTTTTAACATCAAATAGCTTCCTTTGGAATTGAAACTTTGTTTTCATTTGAGAGGACTTATCCACAGGTATGGATTAGCTCCTGTTTTAACATCAAATCGCTAACAATAATCGACAAACACAATAAAATTAAGCACGTAAGCAATGTAAATAAGCCGACCTGCCACGGTATAACAATCGGTCCGTCCCGTAAGAAATGAACAATAATGAACCATACAATATGTCAATAAACACACACATATAAAAATAAAGGCGTAAATGCTCTTACAATAGCAAATTATCAGTAGATTTTAAATGAATAAATATATATTATAGTGACATCCACAATAATTATTATGCATTAATCATACAATCAATAAGCCGGCCTAGTTTCCTTTTTGCTATTTATTGTTGCAAGGTTTTTAGCATGGGAAAGTAAATTTACTATCCTGTGCATTATAATAACTGATGTATGCCTAAAAATTGCCAGATAAAAGCAGAAATGCATAATTATTATTGTAAGATCCACAGATAGTTGTTATTTCGTGTATAAAGCATGTAATCAGTGTATTTAAGCCAGCCTGACACGGCCTGCCAATCCGTCTGCCACAGGCTTGAAACAGGCCTGACATCAGGACGACCCATTTTGACCACATATTCGCTTGTATATGGCTCAAATCTATAGATTCTCCTCCTCCTTCAGTTTCATGATCGCTTCCTGCCTCTACACTCTATTCAGTTTCAAGACCTGTATAATCTCCAAAGTCACAGTCCCCAAAGTGGTTAACGCTGAAATGGGAATCTGAGTCAGAGCTTGTAGTTGTACCGCTGTCTGTGTTATCCGCCATGTTTGACTCTGGCCGCTTCACTGTGTGACGTCACAGGGTAATCGCCGGGCGGATTTACTGGGGGTAAGAATCAGGCACTTTGGAGCTGTATTTCAGGATATTGCATCAGCGCTAAAATTTTGAGAAAAATTCTAAAATATAAAGCAGGCCACAGGGAACTGCTTTTTATCGGTATTAGCCTTTCAAAAATTGTGATAACATTCCCCTTTAAGATTCAGAGTCAGTTAACAGCTTCTACTGATTTGAGAAATCTACCAAGGCTGAATGTGACACATTTTATCGCCCACAGCAAAAAAAGAAAATGGTCTTAAACATTGTGTTTGTTGTTTGATTTCTTGATTGAATTCCAGGAAATAGTATTTTTGAAGACCGCTGCTTCAAGTCACTCAAAGATTCATGCAAACTGTATTCAAACTACTGCATCAGTTTGCTGGAAAAGATGGATATATTTAATGTGTGCGAAAGACAAAAAATAAAAGATAAAAAAAAGCCTCCATCCCTTGTCATTTAAAAAAAAAGTGCCTGTGAAGTTAAAGATTATTCTCATTCAGCCCAATAACAATGGGGCCACAAGAAACATAAAACTCATAATTATCTCCCCTTACTGTGACCAAGAGTTATCCCCCCTCCTGCACTGTCATTAAATAGAAAAAAGAATGCTACAAAATCACCAAACAAATAACAAAATAATTGTTATTGCTTGTTATTACTTTCATCATTATTACCTCAGCCACATCCTGCTTCACACATGGCTTTAAAAAGACTGGCTTCTTATGTTTTATGCAGTTGTTTCTGAAAGCTTCTTACAAATAGGTAATTGTAAGTAACCTGACAGAACCTACAGAAAGGGTTAGGCTAAACAAAATTAATAAAATGGTTCTCAGGCAATTTTTTCGAAAAAGCGAGGCGGGAGGGCATTTTTTTTTATTTTTTTTTTTCTGTAGACATTTTGTATGGGTTTCTTGAATGTACTGTCTCCTTGTTTCTACATGTAGTGAAGAAATACCTGCAATCCTGGGTAGCATGGTGCAACAGACAAGGGCAGAGCATGGACTCCAGATCGCTCGTAAATGGGAATCAGTTTCAATACCACAAGGTTCTTCATCACTTTCTGAAATTTGTGCGACGTGTTCTTGTTGTTGTTGATCGAAACTTCGTATGAAGCATCACCATTCAAGAATGGATTCAAGTCCTCCGGAACATTTGCTTGTTCACTAGCTATTGTTGATTGTACAAGTTTCTCCACTCTTCCCGTATCAGCAGTCTCTATTATAGTCCATGCTACCAGCAATTTGTTCTCCGCGACCACCTTCACAGACACATACTCCGGCATTTTGTTCAAAGAATTTGAATCTCGCACAAATCTCGTTGTCAAGCATCATCAGCGCTTTCCATTACGATGATTCCCTGTCAGTCTACTCTCTTCGGGGACATTTTGAACAAATTTAATTGGTGTAAACCTGGGCGACTGGCGACAAGACCGCCCTAGTGAACATGAATGGAAAAGCCCCCATCCAGGCCAGATGTAATTATTTCCCTTTTTGCAATTCACATAGGATTTATGTCCCCTGATTTCGGGAAAATATAAAAAGGCATACAAAATTGCCATAAAAAAATACGTGACGCGCACGTTTAAAACTGACGCGGCGGTGCCTGAAAACCATTTAATCAATTTTTTAGCCTTATCCATTTCATGTACTTCAGAGGATGGGGAATCCAGTATTCTGAAATTTATGCTGCTTGGTCGAAACTCTAAAACATGACATATTACCAAAGTTATCATTGCTTCAAGTTATTTGCAGTGATCTTTTCCTGTCATATACACCCATTCATGGGTCACCTTCTGGACACAGATCACAATGTTGGAGATGAGTAATTTATTTCCTGTGAACTAACCACAGCTACATTTTGAGTAATTCTACTGTCAACAGGGGCATTTAATATTAACACACCAACACATTGTTCACAGTAAAATACACTATAGCACTCATCAGTTCCTACTTCAGATGATAGCCCAAATTTCTCTGTACCATACCTGGGGGAGAGCTCTACAGATCTGGTCATCTCGGACAGAGTAGCTCCACATCGCTTCAGATGGAGGGATCCATCAGCACACAATACAAGCAGGTACACAGCTGTCTTTGTGCCATACGCTGGGCGTGTCCCATCGTCCTGGGGACAGATGGAGGGATCGAGGAACTGGAGCTGTTTGATACTAGAGCTGTTGCTGATGTTCACCACACCTCTCTCTATACCTATGATAATGATACAGTGATACGTACAGATAATCAGTACGACTGGTCAATTATTTGATTTTTATCACATGAGTTTGATAAAACCCATATATGAAATGAGCTTTTGCGAGTTTCATTTGGGTTTTAGCAATGCGTGGTCATTTATCATTTTTATCACACAAGTAAAACCCATATGAAATGAGTTTTTTGTGAGTTTCATGTGGGTTTTATCATCGAGTGATCATTTATGTGATTTTTATCACAAAAGTTTGGTAAAACCCATATGAGAAGAGTTTTAAAGTTCCATGTGGGTTTTATCAAATGAGTGTGATAAAATCAGATGACCAGGAGTATGATAATAAATTTCTCATATGACAATATCTTAGCATTTACATGTGGAACCAGAATGAAAACTATAATTTTTACAAAATGGGGCTGCCCAACTTCATTATCAGGCGTTGCACCGAATCTAGAATAAAAAATCTATGCTCGAAAATATGTACCTGGTACAAGTATCTGTTAAATTCTACTGTTTACTTTCGTGCGAGTATAAGACTTAGGCAAGCATTATGACAGCTCGCCTCAAATTTATAGTATGTGAGAAATAGGTGAGCATAAGTAACTGGTCACCTCCAACATTTGGCGCGGCCTGTGCCAGGCTGGTACTACTCACCTACAAACCTGTCCCAGATTATCACATTGCCGTTCTCCATACCAATGGCCATTAAAGATGTACACGGGGACACTGTGGTAGAGGTGATAGTACAGGAGAAGGGCCACACTGTATCAGCTTTGTGCTCTACCTCTGGTCCTTAGATAGATAAACAAACATGATATATTATTCTGAGCAAGGAGCTTATTCTCATGGTTTTTAGCACAATTTAGGAAATCGGCAAAAAAACTTTCTCCTATCTTTTAACACGAGATTTTGGCACTTATCTCTATTGCCAAAGATTGACATGGTGCAGGACCCATTTTTCATAGCTAATTTCAATCAGTAATACATGTGGTAAAAATATAATCAAAGGTAAATGTATAAATTGTTTTCTAAGATAGCATGCCAAGTTCACATTGGATATGCTCTATTTTCATGTACATGTAGTGTAGTGTAGTCCACAGGCTTGTGTCAATTTATGGGCAGTTTGGCTCCATTCTTGGCAACCAGACCAGATTAACTCTAAAATTTACGTAGATCACAAATTTTGATGTTGCCATTTTTTCAACAACCTCTAGGGCGGCCATTTTGGATTTCAAAATGGTAACATCTACAATTTTTTTAGAATTAATTTAGCCTTGTTGCCAGGAATGGAGCCAAAATTCCCACAAACTTAAAATTTGGTACATAAGCCTGTAGACTGTTATTTAGGGGGCTTTATCATAACTGGTTTGCATGTAAAATGTGATATAACCCCTTAAATTCTCCCTATGTTGATCAAAATCAATGAAGACTGAAGGTCCAAGCACGCTGACCAAAGCAGACAGAGGGGCAACCTCTCAGCTGACAATGGGAGAGACACAACAGTAAAACATTATTTTCCACATTATTTTGAACGATGCTACGCTATGTCACAGTTTATGACTATAAATAAAGGGTCTATTTATTGCACATACTCTCCAGATATGATCCGACATTGGCAGTGAACACATCATTTACAGATTCTAGGATGCTCTATTGTATCAGCCAACAATCAGTAAATAATGTTTTCTACAGACCACAATGGGGAGAGAAGTCATGCAAAATAGATAAGCTTTGCAAAATAAAATCGAGTATTTCAGTGATATGTGTATTATAGTCAATCATTACACATGATAATCACAAACCTTTTCCTACTTTGAGAAGGGAGTAATGCATGATTTGTGTGGCGCCGGACCACCATACACATATTCCTATAGGACGACCTGGGAAAGATAAACATACAACCATTATAAGAGGGATGAGTTCATTTACATTTCGCCAATGGGGATATAATGTTCATAGAAAGGAAATTCTTATTTGTTAATTGTTAACTCTTAATTGTTAATTGCAACTGTTAATTCTAATGATTTGAGGTTGACATTCACAAGATAATCTAAACTACTTATAAAGCTACTGCTGACATTGTAAAACACATATATGCTTCTGATTTGTGCATGCACTATCAAATATTAGTTATGTTAAAAAAAAAATGGGAAAAAGTCCTTAAAGGTTCTACCAAATGGTCCCAACACCTTATACTTTTTTGATGCTAAATTGTTGTAAGAGGTTATATTTGACAATTAATAGCGGCTTGCTGTTTTTGGGAATGGTGGAAGTATAAAAACAAGAGCCCAAGGGGCTTCAATATATGCCCGTATATCTGGAAAGGTCTACAATTTTGTGCTTCTGAGAATGTAACATATATCACATCTTAGACTGAAATGACAAACTAAAATGAGCTTAACTCTTGGTAACAAGTTGACCTTGAATCAAGAGTCAAGAGCTCACATATCCAATACTGAAATCGACAATAGTCAAACACAAGAAAATAGTAGTTTTCCTGCAAATGGATTCCTTTCAGGCAAGAGAATTTTTCATGAACAGGGCTGCACAAATTACGCGAACAATAGGTTTGGTTATGCAATGTTCATTATGCGTAACCCATTTTCAGTTCACTTGAATTACGGATATTAACCTGTATACAATAGTGATGGGTTATGCTAATCAGAGAAGGGTTACCCAAAAAATTTGAGCGTAACCCATATTTGGGTTAAGCAGAATTTTCAATTTGTGCAGTCCTGATGAAGGAAGAAGAAAGTGATGAAGTAAATATTTATTCTTGAGTTAATAAACTGGTATGAAGTTCATAAAGGACCCCTCTCCCAGTTAAATTAGTAAATGAATGGTTTTAATTTCACAACAGTTAACTAAATGTACCTGTTTCAAACATGGGAGACAACACCACAGGACAAATATGCCATATACTTTGAATATTCCAACCTACATGTAACACATAGAGTCAGCTAAACTTGATTCAGTTTTGGGGGACTGTGACCTTGACCTTTGACAAATTGATCTCAAAATGTATCGCTCCTCTTTGCCATGTGAGTAAGGTATACTCAAAGTTTGGTACCAATCCATACCTTGAAACTAGAGATATCGCATGGACAACTAATGTTAATGGACGAATGGACATCGCATTACACAACTTCGTCTTCGACAGGCATATGAAAATGTGACTTTTAATGATTTCTTGATTTTGAGGTCACAGTGACCTTGACCTTTGACCCACATTTTGGTATAAAACACATGTCCCTTTCATGTATGTACTTGCAGAAATAAGTTATTTTTAATGATTTCCTGATTTTGGGGCCGAAGTGACCTTAACCTTGACCTAAATTTTGGTACACGACACATCGTCTTCCCTCAATGTATCAATGGACACAAAAAAATCATGATTTTAATGAATTTCATGATTTTGGGGGTCACAGTGACCTAGACTATTAACCTTGACCTAAATTTTGGTACATGACAAAACGACTTCCTGTAATTTCTCAATGGACTCAAAAAATCATGATTTTTAACAATTTCACGATTTTGGGGTCACAGTGACCTTGACGTTTGACCTTGACCTACATTTTGGTAGGTGGCACATCGTGTCCCACTAATGTATCTACTGACTCGAAAAAATGTTATTTTTAATAATTTCCTGATTTTGGGGTCACAGTGACCTTTGGCCTTGACTTATTATTTGGTATGCGACACTTCATTTCCCCCTATTGAATCCACTCACAAAAAATTAGAAATTTTCAATGATTTCCTGACCTCTGACCTCGACCTACATTTGGTATGCAACACATTGTTCCCCCCCTAGAGCATCCACTCACCAAACATTAGAACTGTAGATAGAAAACTGTCAGTGATCAACGATTTCCTGATTTTAGGCAACAGTGACCTTTGACCTCTGACCTCTGATCTCGACCTCAATTTTTGTACGCGACACATCGTCTCCACCTAGTGTATCCACTCACAAAAAATTGCAACTGTGGATAGAAAACGTTCACAGATATAGACCGGACACGAACACTTCAGTGCTTTCCAGTTTTTGAGGCCAGTGACCTTTGACCTCTGACCTCGACCTTGATTTTGGTATGCGACACATCGTCTACCTGTAGGGTATCCAGACCACTCACCAAAAATTAGAACTGCAGATAGAAAACTGTCCCAAATATAGACCGGACACGAGGGACGGACGGACACACGGACAGACGGACGGAAACTGCCATCACATAATACGTCCGCCTTTTGGCGGGCGTATAACAACAAACATGAAACCCTCCAATATCACATCTTTTTTGAAACGGCGAAGGCCATGATCTTACGGATGACTCACGACGTCAGTCCGATTATGATCATTCATAGTGAGCAATCGTAGCGAATGTTCAAGGTGACATTGTAACGCCAACAACGTCACAAACCTAAAACGTAATGCATTTGTTGACGTCATGTTGATGTCATCATACCAGTTTTTGCGTAACGTGCATCACAATAGAACATCCAACACAACTGACTAGTCGATATTATACGACGTGATCATTATGGGTCAGAGGTTACTGCTTCAGTACATTTAAAATTTCCAAAACTGAGGAAATAATGGCATGCACACACAGACAGATGCACAGACAGACAGACAGACAGGTGCAAATCAATATGCCTCCACATTTCAGAGGGGCATCACAACTCTTTTGCCCTAAACGTCCCCCTGAGTGTGGTGATTGTTATGAAATGGCAATGTGAACATAAAGTTTACAAAACCAGATAAAGACAGGAACTGCATGAATACATGTAACTTAGAATGATAGTCTTTACAATAATAATGAAAACCCGAGCGAAATTTTAATTTTGCCCCCAGGTGCCACCTATAGGCTGATCAGTGTGAGAAACAATCCCAAGCGAGATCTTGAGGAAATTAAGGTACCCACATACCAAATTTGGAAAGAATCCATTCAGGTTTTCAAAAGTAATCGTCCAGAAAAAAATTTTAACGTGACCAGGTGGCACTACCTATAAGCGGATCTGAGTGAAAAACATTCCCAAAGGAGATCGTGAGATGAGGTATCCACATACCAAATTTGAAAAGAATCCGTTCAGTTTTTCAGACGTTATTGTCTGGAAAAATTTTTGAACTTGCACCCAAGGCAAAACTGAGGAAATAATGGCATGCACACACAGACAGATGCACAGACAGACAGACAGACAGGTGCAAATCAATATGCCTCCACATCTCAGAGGGGCATCACAACTCTTTTGCCCTAAACGTCCCCCTGAGTGTGGTGATTGTTATGAAATGGCAATGTGAACATAAAGTTTACAAAACCAGATAAAGACAGGAACTGCATGAATACATGTAACTTAGAATAATAGTCTTTACAATAATAATGAAAACCCGAGCGAAATTTTAATTTTGCCCCCAGGTGCCACCTATAGGCTGATCGGCCTGAAAAAACAATCCCAAGCAAGATCTTGCGGCGAAATATCCACATACCAAATCTTCAGGTGAGGTACCCACATACCAAATTTGAAAAGAATCCGTTAAGTTTTTCAGAAGTTATTGTCTGGGAAGGAAGTCGGACGGACGGACGGACGGACAGACCCCAATACTATAGTCCACCTTAAGCCCTTCGGGCGTCGGGGGACAATTATTTCAGGGTTCAATGCTACCCACCAGCCTGCCCGGGCTGCTCCATACCAATGGTAAATGTTCTGCCAGCATTCAGAAAGTGAAAGGTGGGCTGCCTGTGGAGAAAGAGAGAGAAAACGATTGTATATAGACAAATGCCATAGCTGGATGAATACCTAGAAGTACCTTTCATCACATTGTCACTTAAACTGCAGTCAACATCAAAACTCCAAGTCCTGAGTGTATTGGTATGGTTGATGTTACCGTCTTATTAGGACCCCAAGTGGGTGAGCAGCATGAGTTTTGTACCATGTCTGTTGCCACAAGGGGAAGATTAATTCCCTCTACATGATGGCTGTACATGGATAGTCACACATTTCCAGTTAGTTATATCATCGCTATATGGCTGAAATAGTGCTGAACGCGATGTTAAACCCTAACTCACTCACTTACAATCCTATTATCTCTGTGAAGGCTGTGAGTTGTGGTTGTACATTCACAAAATTCATGAAAACTCCTCAAACAAAGAGATGAAGAAAATGTATGACGAATGGTTCAAACTATCTTTTTTGATGTTCCAAGTATCCCTGGTTGGGGCAGTATTATTTAGCAAGCAGACGATGAGGTTCAATTGCCAGCCAACACAATCAGACTTATAAGTATAAGTTAGTGGTGCCAGATTGGCAGCGTCTCAATACGAATATTTGGCCAATTCAAATCCAGAATGCGGAATTAACAGTTTGTTTTAACAGTTTGCAGTACAACTTGTTCAGCTACCAACCATTATCATTGGTAACCAAGCATTGCTAGGGCACAATGATTGGATAACAAAAGTTGCCAAGAGGTTTAGATGTGCCCGTCTGAATCAGTGAGGGAAGAATGAGTGTAAGAGGTGTACTCAGGACTCGGGGATGTCATTAGAAGGTGGTATGCCTCCCTTTTTGGCCCCCAAAATGGCCCAAAACAGCTGCCTTCCATCTGCTAATTTCAAAACTTAGTGACATCCCTGGGACTGACAATGATTTAAGGGATTTTGTCACCTCTCACAAGCACAAAAGTTGATGGTAAAGCCTCCTAAATAATTATTAAATATTGAAATACGTACAACATGAAAAAAGAGCACATCAAAGAAATCATATATTTTGAACATGATATTTTTTATATAGATCATTTTGGTATGAATGGGTGAATCTAAAAACAAAATAGCATGGATTTCAAAGGGATTTTAAGGTTCAGTCAAACGTGTGCATTCAGCATGCTAACTTAGAAAAAAAATACATGGTGAACATTCAATGCTTATATTTCTACCATATTTATTACTGATTGAATAATTTAGCCACAAAAAATGGGTCCTCCATCACGATGATTTCTGGCAATAGAGGCAAGTGTCAGAATTGCATGTTTAAAGATAGAAGAAACCTCAAATCCAAGGTCAAGGTAGGCTAAAAATCACGTGTAAATTGTAAGTTTTTCAATCAGATAGCTGAAAGTTAAGCTGTTGATGAGACTTTTGAGGGTATAGTTCATGAATGCTCATTCTGTAACTGTTGGTTTTGTGGTATATGCTGGGTAACGAAACCCCTTAAGGAGCTTATACTTACGGTAACAGTCCTCCGTCTTTGGTTCCTGGCGCATTCTCTTCCTGATCAGGTAGATAGCGAAGGATGTTCTCGTGCATTTGTCTGAAGACGGCCTCCCTCTGGTCTATGTGGGATTGCGTCAGCAGATGCTGGGCTCCAGAGCCGATCACGTCCGGACTGTCTGCTGCCTTGCATGCCTGAGAGATGGTCGATGCTCCACTCGCTTTTAAATATAGACAATACTATTATTTATATAGGTGATATGATTATTAAAGCATTTACCATAGATTTGATGCTCGACACGCAAGTGAAGTGCATCAATCTGTATGCTCATGAACACTGGATTATATTAGTCTATGGATCAAAGTCAATTGAGAACTGCATTTCACAGCCAAGTTAAAGGTAAAAGCCAACGCTTTTCATTGGTCAGTTAAAATAGAGCTAGTTCACAGTTTCATATAAAGAAAGTGTCAGAATTTTGTGAGTTTCTCAATATATAAATGAATACTGGTCTATTTTATGATTAAAGGTCTGATTCTGTGGTAAAACAATACACCAAATTTCAGTAAAAGCGGAATATGAAAGTGTGACTATAAATTATTATTGCACACAGTTAACATTGCTATGCTTGCAGTTTACACCCATCATTTTTCATATTATCAACTCAAGCAGGATGCTCACATCCACCATTTAACATGATATCACCACACAAGTTATCAGCAAGTTATCATGATCGGTTGAAAATAATGTTCACGGGTGGTATTTTTATCTTTTAAATTCTCGGAACATTATTTGGCGGGAAGTAAATTAAGCCAATTTTATGACAAATTTTGCAATTATTGACCGAACAATTAATCAGCCAAAGAAATTTAATGGGCTATACCTTGAACTCATTAGTACTGTTCAGTTCACAACTCATCTGAACAGCCAGAAACCAGGATCAGGTGCATGTAGAATCGGCCATACACAATTAACTCATGAACATTTACTAAAAAAAGAGCCAGTCCCAAGGTGTATTCCATGCCACGAAGATCTCACAGTGAAACATATTCTTATCGACTGTATAAATTTTAAGATTGTAAGAGATTCTTTTTATCGAGCAACTACTTTAGATCTTTTTAGTCGGGTGAAAGAAGACTGTATCTTAGGTTATTTGAGAGAAATATTGCTGAACGCGACGCTAAACCTCAATTCTCTCTCTCTTTCTCTCTCATAAATTTGCACACAGTACTGTTCATTGTTGTAGCTTAGGGTAGTAACTAGGAGAAAATAACATTTCAGTTCTGATTGGTGAAAAAATGGCAGCCTGAATGACCCCTGAATTTAGAAGTAAGGGCAGTCTAATACCCATCATAGGTATGATCAGATGATAGCAAACTATGCAAATATTTGGGTCTGAGACATCAGTAAATACAGGGGATCTAGCAGTGACTTTATAGTTTTATGCTGATTTCAAGTTTTATGACATAATATATTGAAATCCCGAAAAAGAACATGAATTACAAAATGATCCACAAAAACAGGAACATGAACAAAGTCAAAACTATCAACTCAACAGGAAGACAAAACAGTTCAAATTTCTTTCCATTTCATGCCATAAAAATGTGAATGGAAAACTGAATTGAAGCTTGGTCTTAGAACCCACCAGCCTTTTTAGACCCCACAAGGGGGTTTTTAGGGTCAATCTCTGAAACAAAACATCCAGTCACATAAATACATTTGAATACACACAGTGACATAATTATAAAAATTAGCATACAGTCGATGAAAAGCATGTGTTGGAATATCAGAAATATATTTTCAATCGACAACAGTGAATGTGAGTGCCCCAGAGAGCTGGCATTCACTGCCGGCAATTTGGCACCTCACTCTAAATTGCTGCAGGGATCACCCTTTTTAGTAGATCTGTACTTTTAAAAGAAAGAGTTGTCCTAAAAACAAATTGGATGATTGAAATCAATGGATAACACAGTGCAGAATTGGTTGAAATCAATACAATCTGTTATCATTTTCAACCTGAGTGTAATCAGAGGGTATTTCTGACAGTCAAAGGTATAAATTCTGATGCCATGTAATTTTGAAGCTAAAGCCTTGGAGTCATTCAAACTTCAAGGACCAACAATATTACCTGGAGGAGATCCTGGTCGTTTGACTTTGAGTACCAAGGTAGGTTGTGAGAATTTAATGGAGGATTTCTCTGCTTCTCCCACAGGTAGGGATGGTGGAGCAGCTGTCATGGGAGCTTCAGCCTGAAATCACAGTCATGGGAACTATGAGAAAACAGTTATCACTTATACTTTACAGTCAGCTTAAGGCCAGGGACTTCTGATCACCAGATGCTCATTTTCCAGTTTTACAAAATAAATCACAATTTATGCCTGAATCTACACACTTGTATGCTTTTCGCTGTCGAAGTATACATGGAAACAAAATTGATGGATTCAATAGGGGACTTGGACACGGCCAACTATCCAATCAGATTCTGTGATTGCCACTTCTCGTTTGCAACTCGTAACCATCTGGGTCATCTATACGTGGTAAGACAAGACCCGGGGAGCGTGCGTATCCATTAACCTGTAACCATTTGGGTCATCTATACGCGGTAGGACAGACCTGGGGAGCGTGCGTATCCATTAACCTGTAACCATCTGGGTCATCTATACGCGGTAGGACTGACCCTGGGAGCGTGCGTATCCATTTTCAGCCTACTTTTGGCAACTATAAGAGGAAATTCCCTGAAATCAACATCACGTTATGTCGTCAACCAATCAGCTAAATTCTACCAACGTAATGCCAACGTAACTCGCCATTTTCGAGTCATGTGCTGTCCTACTTGTTCAAAATCTACATCTGTTCGGGAAATTGCGGAATTCGGGAACGTTGTCAAATTACGAAACAGTAGGCTGTAATTGTTTACGAGTTCGGGAAATCTGGGTCACTTTTCCCACTAAAAACGTAATCGGCACTTCTTCTCAATGAACGGCATTACAATTTTTCTATCAATAGGTGACAACTTTCATTCTCTTGAATTCCATCCTGTGATTTTAAAATTCTAACTGTCACTTTTGCAGAAAGCGAGAAAATGTGTTTTTGTCCTATTTTCCCCATAGTAAACAGGTTTATGAATTCGGGAACTTTGGCCACTTTTCAACTAAAAACGTAACTGGAACTTCTTTTCAATGAAAGGCATTACAATTTTTCTTTCAATGAGTAACAACATTTGTTCTCTTGATATTCCATGATGTGATTTCAAAATTCTAGCTGTCTTTTTTGCTGTAAGTGAGAAACTGTTTCTTCAGTCCTATATCCTCTATGTTTTAATTGAGTTCCCAAATTCGGGAACGTTGCTGAATTTGGGAACTTTGCTGAATGTTTGATGTTCCTGAATTCGGAAACTGTTCTCGAATTGGGCAACGTTCCAGAATTCTGCAATTTCCTGAATTGACATGTACAACACCTCTTGTGTTATTCATATCTGTATCTTTTGTAAGCCCAGACAACATATGTTTCAGAAGTGGTACGAAAAGCCTGTAATTTATCAGATTTCTCGAGTCTGTTCGCCGCCGGATGAAGACCGAACAGTATATGGTAAAGTATCGGATATTGCTCCATGATAATGGAGACACACAATCTGCAAGCCATCTTATGGATGGCGAAGTGTATGCAAATGTTCTTGTTTGTTGGTTTTGCCCCAGTGAACTGACAGAACTAGCACTTATGGTTTATCTTCTGGTTGTATTGTGCAAGCCTCCCATTGCATTTGGGAAGGGATGGGTGGGTGAACTTGGGAGCATTGGTAAGAAATATATATCAATGATAAAGTCTGTGTGCACTGGTACATCTTGAAAAATTCACATAAAAGGTAAGTATTCTAGAAACACTGTTACACTTCACTGTTTGCATGTTTGAGACCACATGCTGCTCAGCTCTCACTTTGCTGTTCACTGTCAGTTTCTCTGCTCATTTCTGAAGTTCACACCTCGCATCCACCTATGAGTTCTGTATAACAGCACAATTCTAAGTTCACAAAGCCCAAAGTTTGTTCACTTCTAAGCTTACAATTCACTTCTAAGCTCTTTCAACAACACTCCTAAGCTTACAGGCACTTCTAAGCTCGCAACTCGCTTCTAAGCTCGCAGCTCACTTCTAAGCTCAATTCAAAGCTGACAGGTGAGTGACTCAGAGTGAGCGAATAGGATATAACTTCGCTTTCAACATTGTATCAGTCATATCGCGATGATCCAACTAAGCACCACCCAGAAGAAAGAAGAAATCTTTGAAGCAGCATGGAACCAGACACCCTTCATCCACCCCATAAAACACTGAGGACAGCACACAAGACACAGACAGGATGTTTACACGGTGCAATCAAGACCAGTGATATTACAGTGCTAGACATCACATTATCAAGTTCCTGTTGCTTCTCAGCAAAATGTATTGAAGCAACAAGAACCCGCAACTTACTTCTAAGCTCACAGCTCAGTTCTCAGCTCACATCTTACTTCTAAGCTCACAGCTCAATTCTAAGCTCACATCTTACTTCTAAGCCCACAGCGCAATTCTAAGCTCACAACTCACTTCTAAGCCCACAGCTCAATTCTGAGCTCACAACTTACTTCTAAGCTCAATTCAGTTCTAAGCTCACAATTCACTTTTGAGGTCAAAACTCACTTCTAATCTCAAACCTCACTGCAAATTTACATGTACTCATCATAAATTATAATTTATTGCAGCTCATTTCTAATAAGAAAGTGAATCTGATAATATAAACCAGGTCTTGTAGAAAGCTTTGATAATAAATATTGGACAAACAAATCTTACTGGTTCTACAGCTTCGCTTGATCCAGTCTTCTGTAAAGTGTAATCAAATTATGTGTTATTACAGACTGTTATGACACGTGTCATATAAAACTGATAAACATACATAATATAGAGTGTTTTTTTATTAAGTTTTGAGAAAATCAAGGAACAGCACAAAACAAATTGGTGCCAAGGTTTTCACAACATATTGAATCTTCAAGAGAAGAAAAAAATGTCTTCCAACTCAAAACATAATTCAAAGATAAATTTGTGAACAATCTTCCATTAGAATTTATCTTCCAATAAGCCATATGTTTACTCAAAAATATGTCAAAATATACCAATATACCAAAATATTATCATGTCAAATTTTACTTTGATTTCAGGCATAACATTCCTCTATGCATTCTTGTTTATAGGAGAAGTAACATAATTTAACTATTCTGATCAACTTATGGGGCATTCAAGTATGTACACAGCGAGGCTGAGGGGAAAGAGAGTCTAAAAATCAGGCTTTTTTCCTATGTACACTGTGTTAAATTTTGCATATGGGAGGGGGGGGGGGGGAAATCCATTTTTTTTTTGCATACGTAATACTTGAATGGCCTCTTCAAGGTGGCTCCCCAGTATCCAAAATAACCATTTGCACAAGTTGTAGCACAGTTAATAAACACACTTGGTGCTGTGTAACTGCATTCTGAATATCATGGTTTCGTAATGTCATAATGCGACATCACAATTACATTGACACATTACAGGTAAATGATGTCATCACAGCTGTCCGTCAAAACAATAGGTGAAATTCATGATTTAAACCACTCCATATGCTGCTAAATTAAGAAGTAGCATGGGACTGCCCATTTCCATTCAAAATGTTGAATTAATACGATAGTGAACTCGGAACTTACCCGGTTTGGAGAAAACACATGGATTCATGAGTTCATCATTCATGGTAATAATAGTACTGGAACAGTAATTAGCGAAAGGGTCCAACCATTCCAACGTAAAAATTTTCAAAATCTTGTGGGACCTCCCATTTTTTATTTGATATTTGGAATCTATATTATGAAACTTTAAGCTGAGTATGAAGAAAATGACATGGATTTCAGTCTACACTACCTGGGAGCCACCTTAAAATATTGTTTGAAATTAAATAAATATGTACTAAAGAATAAGCAGAGAATGCAATATGATATAATGTACTGGACGACCATAAAATCTGTCTAGCATGCGGTAGGTCTCTAATGATCCAACAGTTAGAGCTTATTTTATTATACCATTTATGATGCAGTATAATTTTAGAAATCAACATTTTGTGACCTGAGGACATTGAAGTACACACCTTACAGGTAGCATATTTTCTCTCTTCTGAAGTTTATTTCCTACTTTTGACAAAATATCTTCTTGAAGCTGTGATATGCATAACATGGTAAGATTTCATGCAATGTATTATCAGTATCTGATTTTGTTCCTCAAAGAGAAACTGACCTCACATCTAATGGTCTGGGGAAAGCTTCCTCTGCACTCGCGTTGACCAAACATTGAGATCTTCCATTGTTCAAACATAAAAAGCTCCTAACAAACCATCCTACATTTATATTTGATGCAGCATGATTTGGTATGATACTATGACGCAACATGTAGCATAAATGAAGACTGTTCAAAATAAATCGTGTGTTTCCTGTGCATTTTAATTTACTTTTGTAATAAAAAAGATTTGGTCAGCAATTTTTATTTTATTTTTGTTGTTCACAGACGTTTTTTTGAAATCCTATATACAGGGTTCCCACACCTTGGGGATTTCAAAATTCCAGGCCTTTTCCATACCTTTTTCAAGACCTATCAAGTCTTTTTCCAGACTCAGTGGAGGCTTCAAATCAGCTATTACATTATACATTGCCAGGAAGAATTTTGAGACCGTTAGGTGATATGGATCAAAACTAGTCAAGCTCAAGATGAACAAATAACTCCTTTATTATGATGATGATGTACATTGGGATCACTGCACCAACTTACAACTCGAAGATCAAAGCATGTTCCAAATTGACAGAATGTTTCAAAAGCACAGAATGTTCCATTATCATAATGATGCACTTTTTTATTTGAAAATAAATTCACGTTTTCTTTCATTCTATGAAACAGAAATTAAAAGAATCAGGTTTATTGGTCATACAGACTCACTAAAGCCAGAATAAAAAAAAAAAAAAAGACCAAAAAAAAAATTAAATGAAATGTCTGAAAAGTGTTCTAGTTCTAGAAATCTTGATTGGAGAATCCCTCAAATTAATTTGATTTGAATCTTCATATCATTTGAACAAGTTAAAAAGAATATTAGAACTTATAAGACAAAGCTAGAAAAAAAATACCAAGGGAGACAACTTTTGTACAAGTGCTCTAGAAGTATTGAGCAGAGTTATCCCCCTTCAAAACGTTGCCCCTGGAAACCGTAAACCACGCAATTTGCGTGCTGCTTGGAGGAGATATTTTGTGTTAATTATCGTGACCAATAAAGATTACAATTATCAACACCAGTTTTATCAGACTGTAGTAACTTACGAAGTGAATGACAGGTACACGATTCACACAAACGGACGAACCCACGAGGAGATGAATGAACTGGTGTCATCAAATACAATACCGGAAGTCAACATGCGCGGTAACTAACTCTGCAAAAGTGCTGACGTAATACGCATTTTACCAAATCAGTTTATGTGTATTTTGAGCAAGGCCATCCATTTGCGATGGTCATGACATCCACACGTCTAGAGATTTTGATTTTTGACAAAAATAAATCTCCCAAGCAGGACAAACGCCCGGAGACTTCAGTGAAATTTTTGATTGCATGAATTATGGATGGATGCTATTTTTCCCGACCCAAGAATGAAATTCAAGGACTTTTCAAGGCCGTGAACAGCTTTTTGCATTTTCCCGGCTTCTCCCGGTTCTCCCGACGGCGTGGGAACACTGTATATACATGATACACATAAACGGTCTCAGTCGGATATTACAAAAAGTTAAAAGATTTTTTTTATAAACCTACACACTTGCCTGCCCAATGTTGTTACCACAGGAAACACTGATATTATTTTGAATGGCCATATCACAAAGGAAATCTCTCACCTACTAAACATGCATGCAGATAGCTAACTGTACACATATGGGATTGTATGAATTCTACCATGGGAATATTTGCTAATGCAGTATACATTTAGCCGATTATGTAATACCTTCCTCTTTCTGGTCTGAAAAATAAGCAATCAAACAAAGAATAGTTCCACAGAATTAAATCTCTTTTTGTTGACTCCAAATCTATGCCATGATTTCAGTGTAATGAAGAATGGCTGTCAACTGTGAAACAATAACAATATCACATAAGGGGAGGTAATTTTACTATCACATCAAGGGAGATAACAAATACTAGTTGGTTGAATCACATCAAGGGAGACAACTTCCAGTATGCAGGCTCATGCTGAAGCTTTAAGATCCATGTAGCCAAATGCAGCAACTTAAATTTGATGATAAAATATTTGAAGAAAACAAACAATATGAAATAAGTATAACACTTTAAAAGGGGGAAAAAACTGAATGGCAAAGGTGAGAATAGTTAAAAATAACTGAATAATTAAACCATTATTGAATAATCAAACCATTATTGATCAATCTTACAGCTGATTTTCCAACTGTTGAACTTGGTTGTCTGCCCAGACGTTGCTGTTACAAGATAAGAAGAATTGAAGCATATGTCAACACGTTTATATGTCAAATGGAAGCTTATGAGCCCTTATCTGTGGATGATTTTCTTCAAACAATATTCTTCATATATCAAAATCCATATCAATTTGTTTTTACTTGTCTAACCAGACATCTTACTAAAGCAGAGAAACCTCTATTATAAATATCAACCAGAAAGGATGATCTTTGACCAGCCTATATTATTGACATCGCCATTTCTTCAAAATGCGAGGTTCGTAGCTTCAACTTTCCTCTGCTATCAGATTGAGAAATTACACACATAATTCATCAAAACAGCCAATATTTGAGTTCCTCAGGCTCTGGTGTCTTAAGCAGGGGTTGAAATTAACACCTTACAGTTAATTCATTTTTGCTCAAAAACCTTTAAACTTCAAGGTTATTTTTTGAAACATTTCAACCCCTGCTAAATGATGAGAATGAGAAAAAAGAACAGGGAAACAAAATCTTAAAACAAGCATTATTGTAACGGCATGAGGGGGGGGGGGGGAACAATTTCGCTTTATTCTATGGTTCCATTCATTCATTGTACTGTTACTTGCCCTGTTCACACCTAAATCCATCAAACTGTGAGAGCTTTATCACACAGACGGAAGCAGCACACTTTTCCATCACAGAACAGGTTTGCGTAAAAGATATCTCATGCCAAATTTCATCCTTAAGGTTGAAGTAGAATTGAATTTACACCATAAAGAACCCCAGAATAATATGTTCCTCATATGCGCAGTGGCATGGACACATAGTATATTTACTATTCAGAGAAGAAAGCCAGCATGCATATATATCAGCAGAAGTAGCACGAGTATACTCTTGTGTACTGTGAACAATGCTTACTTTGGATGGTGATTTTCTCCCATCTCCAAGCTTGGACTTTGAAATAGCATGATGATATATACAGTCAAATACGTGAAAGATGTGAAAATATAATGCGAACCAAAAACAGAAATGAAGATAATTTTTAATTCTTTACGCATGTCAGGATATTATTGTTTTATAAGACAATGCATTTGCTCAAACTATGTGTGGAGTTAACTGTTATCTGATTTCGCCATCCCAGTCTAAGACCATAAGATGAGACCAATCCCTTCTTCAGGACTGATTCAATTGCCCAAGTGCTAGTAACGGTAGGAAATACATCTTCCCATGGCTAAAGCAGTTCGTTTGTAAAGGTATACTCGCGAGCATGACAGAAATTCTGGTAGAGATGAGATTGAATGCTAAAGTATTCAGTATAGATAGACTGAACAGACACCGTTTTACAAAGAATGCCCCTCTTCACTCCTCGAACAAGCCAAACAACGAGCGAGAGTCTTTCCGACTTTAATTAGTCTAATATTGTTGTTAGTCATTAAACTGATCGACACTGACACTTGATTTGAGTAGCACTCAATATGTGTCCCGTAATTGAAAGCGTTTACATGTATGACAAGTGGTGGAGTAGATCTTCGCAGAAGAACCCACTTGTCTAGATGTGGCTGGCATGGTATATGTACTCGAGCGAAGAAAATTGTCCTCTGGTATGAAATACTTTTAACGAACAGGAAATGTGTGAACAGAAACCAAAACCCAACAAATCCATGCATCTTACTTTGGAAGTAGACCGTAATCTGTCCTTGGACTTTGACCTCTGACCAAATGTAACGTAAACTTTCATTTTCATTTTGAAACCAGGCAACGTGGGTTCAAAGTACATGTTGAAAGCAGTGAAGATACATTTAGGGCTTTCACTCAGGTGATACAACAGTTGTGAATGAATTGAAAATATAAATATCACGCATGCAGTACGCACTAAATCACACAAGCAAAATAAGGCAGTCTGCTTCAGATCTATCAACCCTACGGTCAATCCTCTAATAATTCAATCAATCTATTGAGATTCAATATTCCTTCGTCCCCAATTTGGCAGAAAAAAAAATCAATCAGTCATTCTAACCAATTTGATCACCCAATAAATTCATTAAAATAATGAAGATATATTGGATTATCAGCATTACTGTAAAACATGAAACTTTCGCGATTTTTCAATTTTAAAAAATTCGCGACATGAAACTTTCACGATTCTCTCTGTGCCAGAATTTTTTTTTTACAAACATATCATACTAATAGACATGGGAAATAAATACAGGCGGCAAAATCGACAAAGCCACGTGTATTCACGTGTGGGGAGTTGCCTGTGGGTGCGCTCAGTGTGGTCGTTTCACAGTACCAACAAGAGTCTAACAAAAGGCGGCGTTAATTACTGGTACCGTATTCAAACAGAAGTTTCCTGACTGTCAGCGGCAGATTATTTCAATCCCGCTGTTTCAGACTTAAAAGGAATTCCCGTAGGTAAACAAAACCTTTATCACGAGATATCATGCAGGTAGTTGTCATTTAAAGTAAATAAATGCCGCACAGGAGAGCTCCAGCCGTTAGATCTCAGCGGGAATGGAGCTTTCAAATTCACCCTGAAAGACCAGTTCACCGCGTGGTATGGAGACATTGTTTCGGAAGGGCTGAAAAGTGGAAAATCTGTACAGGATTTCAAAGTGGACTTGAAACTTTCCACATTGAAACCTAAATACGCCATGTGGATGGTGAAGGCCCACGAACAACTCAGACAACACGTCTGCTATCCTGCAACGGTTCAAAACGGCCGGCATCAAGACGGCATACGAGGACATGGACGATCGTTTCTAGTATTACACTTGCTTCACACATGCAAGTCTTGGGACCAATTCAGCAGAATTAATTGTACATGTACTAGTATAGTCATATATTAAACTGTATCCGGCGCTTTAAACAGTCGCTTCTGAATAGAGCTTAGGTGGGGAGACCATTAAAACTTAGCTCCGGTGTGGCCTTGTTCCATACTACGTGAGAACAAGGCCCCGGCTGTAAACCAGTCACCAGATCGAGTTGTTGGGAAATTGCCGTACGGGCAATATTTGCCGAACCAATTGACCATAACCAATAAAATAATTCGATTCTATGTCCACTTACCTTTCATAAAAATCCTTGTTTATGAGTGACCGTCCGTTTTTAGCTTGGCAAAAGATCGAAACTCGGACGAGGGGGGTTAAACTGTCCATGTAAAACTTATCGATGTAAAGATGGCGGAGATGTGGACAGTTTTACCCCCCTCGTCCGAGTTTCGATCTCTTGCCAAGCTAAAAACGGACGGTCACTCATAAACAAGGATTTTTATGAAAGGTAAGTGGACATAGAATCGAATTATTTTATTGGTTATGGTCAATTGGGTGGGCAAATATTGCCCGTACGGCAATTTCCCAACAACTCGATCTGATGACTGGTTTACAGCCGGGGCCTTGTTCTCACGTAGTATGGAACAAGGCCACACCGGAGCCAATTAAAACTGTGCTAATGTCGAAAACAATTACTCTCATGTCCTTTCTCTGTCGTTGTTGTTGTTGCGTTCTTGTCTTCTCCCTTGTCATATGAACATGTTTCTTTCACGTGCATGAAACTTTCGCGATTTATTCCAATCGCGAAAATCGCGAAAGTTTCATGCACGCGAAAGAAACATGTTTTACAGTATCTTGAACCATGTTGTCAACTTCCTGTTCTGAGAAATTTGACCACCCTCTGATTTATGGTGGGTAATTATTACAGGAGTCACAATAAGTAGTCTTTCAGATATATTTCACTAAATTCAGTAATATTTTAATCTCTAGTCATTTACAGAGAAATGTAACGAATGAGACGTGAAAAAGATAGTGCCACGGCACTGTAGCGCTCATCTGGCTATAACTGGAGAAAGTGGCTGCGAGAAATTTTCACTGAAGAACTGCAATAGATGTGTTTCTAACTTGCGTTGTCTCCCCTGAACAAAATGGCAACATAGTCGATTTCACAGGAGGTCAAGCTGTAAATTCATGATTGTAATTGGAGGTTATGGAATAAAGGCAATTATACCAAAATATAATGTGTGATTGTCAGTAAGCTGTATAAGCAATAACCAGAATCAATTTTTATTATGTGATTGCAGTCGTTCGTCCGTCTGTCCACTTCGTGTCCGGACAGTACATTGGACAGTTTTTAACCTACGATTCCAATATTTTGTGGGTATATGCACCAGGGGGAGACATGTCGAGCACGAAATATGTGCGACTGGGTTGTTACGATGGCAATGAGATGTAACAGGACATTTTTCCAATGAAACTAATCTCTGGTGAGGTATGGCCTAACCTAGAGATACCCCCATCTGTCTGCGAAGATGTAAAAGATAGTGCCCACGGCACTGTAGGTCATCTGTCTGTAACTGGAGAAAGTAGCTGTGAGAAATTTTTACTAAAGAACTGCAATAGATGAGTTTGTAACTTGTGTTGTCCCCCCTGAACACTATAAAATGATCCATGCAGTTATTTCCTGAGATTTTATGATAAAGTTTCATGGGAAATTCAAGATGCGGCAATATTGGATTTTCGAAATGAACCAAAAAAAAGTATCTTGCACAACTGGATCACAAGGGGAACCTGTGTATCAACATCCATGCAGTAATATCCTAAGAATTTACGATAACAAAATTTCATGGGGAAATCCAAGATGGCCACCTGGTGGCCATATTGGATTTTTCAATCAGACCATATATGGTATCCTGCACAGCTAGACCCCCAAGGGCAACCTCTGTACCAAATTTGAGAAAGATCCATGCAGTAGTTCCTGAGAAATCACGATAACAATGTTTCATCTGGAAATCCAAGATGGCCGCCTGGTGGCCATATTGGATTTTTCAATCAGACTACAAATTGTATCTTGCGCAACTAGACCCCAAGGGGAACCTCTGTACCAAATTTGAGAACGATCCATGCATTAGTTCCTGAGAAATCGCCGCGCGATAATGTTTCATCTGGAAATCCAAGATGGCCGCCTGGTGGTCATATTGGATTTTTCAATCAGACCGCAAATTGTATCTTGCGCAACTAGACCCCAAGGGGAACCTGCGTATCGAATTTGAGAAAGATCCATGCGGTTCTTCCTGATAAATCACGATAACGAAGTTTCATAGGGCAATCCAAGATGGCCGCCTGGTGGCCATATTGGATGTTCGTATCAGAGCAGAAAAGGTATCTTGCACAACTAGACCCCCAAGAGGAACCTGTGTACCAAATTTGAGAAAGATCCATGCAGTAGTTAACGAAAAATAATGATGACAAGATTTCACTGGCAAATTCAAGATGGCCGCCTGGTGGCCATATTGGATTTTTCAATCAGACCACAAATTGTATCTTGCACAACTAGACCCCAAGGGGAACCTCTGTACCAAATTTGAGAAAGACCCATGCAGTACTTCCTGAGAAATCGAGATAACAATGTTTCATCTCGAAATCCAAGATGGCCGCCTGGTGGCCATATTGGATTTCTGAATCAGACCACAAAAGTATCTTGCACAACTAGACACTAAGGGGAACCTGTGTATCAAATTTGAGAAAGATCCATGCAGTACTTCCTCATAAATCACGATAACGAAGTTTCATAGGAAATCCAAGATGGCCGCCTGGTGGCCATATTGGATGTTCGAATCAGAGCAGAAAAGGTATCTTGCACAAGTAGACCCCAAGGGGAACCTGTTTACCAAATTTGAGGAAGATCCACAAAGTAGTTCCTGAGAAATTGCAATAACAATGTTTCATGGGGAAATCCAAGATGGCCGCCTGGTGGCCATATTGGATTTGTGAATCAGACCACAACAGGTATCTTGCACAACTAGACCCCAAGGGGAACCTGTGTGCCAAATTTGAGAAAGATCTATGCAGCAGTTCCTGAGAAATCGCGATAACAATGTTTCAATGGCAAATTCAAGATGGCCGCCATGGCGGCCATATTTAAAATCGTATCGACACGGCATGAACAAATTCTGGTGTACTCATTGGGGGGAACATGCATGCCAAATTTCAGCTTAATCGGCCAAGCGGTTTCAGAGAAGAAGATGTTTACGGACGACGCACGACGCACGACGCACGATGGACGACGCACGACGGACGACGGACGACGGACAGTCAGGCCATGACATAAGCCCATCGGGCCTTCGGCCCAGATGAGCTAAAAATAGAATGAATACACATGTACCTGGGATTTGAGCTGATTCTGCTCTGGGTCCAGTTTGGAGGAATCCTCAGTGTTATCTGTTGTTTGTGTAGCTTCTCCCTGAAAGATATGTACATACAAAGTGAAAATTGTGAGGGTCTGATGTTGGACTGATGGAGCACAGGGTTTTTCGTTGAGAATCGGAAATTTACCACCAGAATGGAAGTGGACGGGAGCAACCACCTCGCTGGGGGTCTAATAACACCCCAGCCACCAGTCAGATTTTTGGACCGGATTCGGGGCCTTCGCGCACATCGCCGGAAGTGACATCATATATAGTAAAATAGATGTTTAACGAAAATTTTGATTACTTTTCAAGTCTGCATAATACCTCCGTTGACCTAGCGTTAAAAAGAATTATCTGGAGATAATTTTCCCTGTTTATCTGGACAGAGCATATGAAAAGTAGTTCGCTCATGTGCAACACTAAAGGAGTCGTTTGGTCGGATTCAAACTGAACCGTGCATTGGTTGGTTTCCCCTATACGTCATAGCAACGTAGTAAAGGTCAACTTCCGCTATTGGAGGCAGGGATGTTATTGGAGCCTGCGAAATGGAGCATGCGCTGTGGGGAGGTTGGGACGGGAGTTCAATATTCAAAAATGCACTGTAAGCAGCAACAAAAGCAAATGATCTAGAATTGTGTAAAATTAGATTGGACTAGCTAGAGGTCAGGGACACTCGACAAAATGCCTATACCACTAGACTATAGCAGTCTACATGCGAAAGACCAGATCCAGATTTGGCATGCGGGGATCATGGGTGGGACCAGTTATGTACATTTCAAAGGCTGAGTAGCATCAGTTCATCTCCTTTGATGCATCAATTGATTATTGTCTTGAATCTGCACGAACACAACATATTATAATTTTCCTGAGCATTTACGTCACCTCAGGTGCTATAAGCAGGGAAGTGGTGTCCAATTCATTCTAGCTAGTCTAATCCCTGGTTACAGAGTTCTATTTCATTTGCTTCTCACATGACCTATTGTTTCTGGGAATGTTTTGGGGAGTAACAACTCACGAAGTAGTATTGAACTTTGAACGTTAAAACAGTGAGGACATAATATAATCACTATTGACAGCAGGTGTGCATTCTCTGCATGTCTCATTAATCATACATGTTAGAGTCTCTCATGTTCATGAAAACCAGGAGAGCTGTTCATTCTTCTGCAGTTTGTATTGTGAGAGTTATCACTCTCATCAATATCTATCTCCAATACCTTTCCATTTTCCAGAAGAGTATATGAGTGATCACTCTCCTCCTGAAAAATGAAAGCAATCAGTCTCGTTTTTAAGGAGAGCGATCACTCTCCATCACACATCAAACTTTTCCCCAGGGGAGTTCTTGATCACTCTCCTGGACAATGAAAATGTATTGGAGAGTAATACTGAAAAGATTGAATCACTCTCGCAAAACAGTGATCACTCTTGCAATACAAAATCGAGAAGAGGGATCAACAGCTCTGGCAAATTTTACATACATGAGAGACTGCCATCCCTCACCTTAAAAAAAACCCCGAGAGACTGATGTTATAATGACAATGGGTACCTGTGATGATGGATCGACACTGATCTGTACAGGAGGAGGAGCAGACTCTTTCTTTGGTGACAGACTCTCCAGTTCTTTTACCCAGCTGTCTTTGGGTAAACGATGGACTTCTAACCAAAGACTCTGATTGGACGGATCTGTTAATGATCACAATTGCAATATTATCATTTATGACATTCATCAGCAACAGGCGTGGTATAATTGCTGTCAGAAACATAATTTGTCACGGCCGTGAAGTTTGAAATGATACATTCTGCATAGTCCCTAGTTTATTGCAGTGCATCAACTTTAATTTTAACATACTATCTGAACATATTGAATGATGCTGGATAACCTCACTGCAATAACTTTCTTTCATTTGGTAGCAAAACAGCCATAAATGTCTAACCCTATCTGGCCTGGGGCTTTTCATTGCTGGGAACAAGAGAGCTGAACTGAATTGTCCGCAAATCTTATTGGCGTCATTTTGAGACTATTCCTAGCTAATTCAAGATGTAGGTGTAAAGGAAAATGGGAAAATTCAAAAGGGCGGCCATGAGGTGTCCTCAGAAATTTGTATTTACTGTCTTTTCTGTCCATTTTTCTTACCTAAAATGATACAAAAGTAAAAGGAACAAAATGGTTGGGGCACACCCCAAATTGCCCAGGACTGGTAGGGTTAACAAACAATACTTGGGCCTAAGTCTTGGCATGAGAAATGCCAGGTGAGCAGGTTAACTGCTGTAATAAATAAGATTTTTAAAAGTGAGCAAATTGACTAGAGACCTATAATCAAGCGATACAATTATACAGGATTCAGGTTAGCAAGAAATTGCTTTCCTCAAATTAAGGGTTAGGGTTAGGGTTAGGGTTCTCATGCAAGGCTTGAGTATGGTAATTCCCCATATAATTCGATCACCGTAAGTGCAGCATAAATTACTTATATCTGGAAATATTCTTGAGAGCACCAGCTAAAAAGTGTCACATTTTGTCATAAAATGATTTTTCTTCAATTTGAATGAAGAATGTGAAGGTTACTATTCCCCTGTGTTTGAATAACACAGTTGAAAAGTGAACTTCCTGTGATTGAATTATTAGAGGAATTACCGTACTTGTTGCTACTGAATAAGGGAAGGTAAGTTTTACTTTCAAGAACAATCCCAATGTAGTCCCCATCCTTGGAAGCCTCACACTGGCTGGCAATCAGTTTGGCGGAGGCACTATCCTGCAAATCCAAGATCATCATATAATGTGAAATACATACATTTTAAAACGATTAACTTGATAAAGGAAGTAAGTAAGATTAAGAGAATGATGAAATTCAGATAGGCTATTTTAATTTTCTTGGCAACACCCTGGCCACTTTTCTTATACATAAGCAAATAATACACTATGAATAGAAAGATTTTCAACCCAGGAACAGAGTACTTGTTACTTGTATGCAATGTAAGAGTTTATCTTTTTTTGCATAGCATAGCAGTATTAAAGAATGGGAATTCATCATTTCACAAAACTGTTTTTGCTACGATCCTTATGACCAATATATTCTGCAGTGCTTATGTCCTACTCACATGTTCATTTAATATCTTCAGCAAGTAGAACTTTTCTGCAGAGAATGAAAACAGTCTGGCCAAACCTGCGAACAGAAGACATTGAACGTACATGTAATCAATATCAGGGCTTGAAATGTTCAAACAAATGCACCTGTTCTCGATGACAGGTAGACAAAATGTCCACCTGTCTCCTCAGAGACAAGAATTGAATATTATCCTTGACTCGATCTTCACCAAACAGATATTTGTTATTGCAATAAAGCCATTTTGTACAAACAGACAAATGAAGAAGCCTTAGATGTCTTTTGAAAGCAACAATATTGCCAGACATTAGTTCAAACAATTTCAATCTTCACTGAATTAATTAGAAGGTTTCATGATGTCACCCAGCAGTAGATTTGATGATGGATTGATTTATGCAGGTGTTGATAATATGCCCCTCGGCAACCCTTCTCTCCCTGATTAATTAAATAGTCAGTCCATTTAATTAATCCATTTATGTTTATCTCATTTCTAAATCACATAATAGATTATCATTTCAGTCATCAGTCATTCTAGTGTTGCAATCATCTCTCTAACAGAATTATCAGCTGATTTAATAAACTACTTTCTACATGATTCAACTCATTCAGCAATCTCTCCCCGCCCCCCCCCCCACCCCACTTCCCAAGATAATTCCATTACAGACTTCATCATCATCATTTTATCATGTTGCTAGTCATCTCTTCACTAAAAGAATATTTATGGGGAGCAGTCAACATTGGGGGAAGGGGGAGGGAGACGAGGGACATATTTGTATATATAATCAAAGCTCTGATATATGGTATGCGATGTTGATTGGTTTGGTACACCATGCAAGTCTCACCCATGTCGTCTATTGTAGAAATCAGATAGATTTGTGGAGCAAGGAGATAGGATATCATCTGAGAGATCTCCAAACTGTCATCTACCCATGCTGCCACAGTCTTCTGACTGCTAGATTCTATGGCAGCCAAGCCATTGGGCAAGCCTACAAATATGTACTGACCATCCACACTGTCCGACAGACATGTGGCCATACCATGGTGCTGAAACGAACAATGCATATGATATAAAACCAAACATTTGTCTACTTACGCTGTTTGCTTATCTTCTCATTTAGTAGTTTTAAACCAATGACAAACCAGTACCAAAGCTTGATATTAACACTATGGGTTCTATCAAATGTATAAGTATGGGCCCTAGTCCACAAAATAAATGCCCAAATTATGACACGGTGTGTAGAACCTGTGTCCATAGAAGGGTTGTCTCTCTCTTAACATTGTGTGACAACATACTTCAGATTAGCATGCTGTACGGTGGACCGTGGAGAGGCTAGGTTAACTGGAACGTAGGAGCAGAAATGACGTTGCTCCTACATTCCACTTAACCTAGCCTCTCCACTGTACAATACTACTCTGGAGTACGTTGTCACACAGTGATAATGCACAAAAGCAGAAGAATACTAAAACTGCAAAGGAACAGGTCTGAGAGTTCCATTTCTTATTGTTGCAGTCGAAATTGCATTTTCTACAACATATATTTAATTAGTTTCCCTTTTATTTTCATGAGGACGCTGTCATCAAAATACCATGCAAAAAAAAAAAGAGAAAACAAAAACAAACCAACAATACACACAAAATCGAAATACCTGCATTTGTATTGAGCACTCGTAGCGAGGTGGTCTAACACGATTACTGTCAGTTATTCTTTCATTTTCCCTGGATGCAATGATTTCCCAGACATCGTCCACGATACCCGTAAGGACCTTATCCACCATCCGATACGGCTGAGGGAGCAAGTCCCGGATCTGTTCAGGGTCCGTGAGAAAATCATCTTCGTTGTCCTCTCCCTCGAAATTCCGAAGCGATGGAGGTGTGTAACTGATGTTTTTACGAATATAAACAGGCATGTTTCAGATCTGTGGATAATGAAAGTTTCTAATTGTAAAGAAACATCGAGAAATTCGTCTGCTAAGAGCGCGCACCTTCCCACGCCGTATGCGTATCCAAGTCGGCCATTTTGAACAACAAATCTAGAACGAGGCTATGGACTTCGACCTACAAACTCAAACTGGTTCCCGAAAGTAAATTACATGTTCTAAAACCATGAGTGGTGGTTTCGTCAGCGATGTCATTAAATTCAACGCTCAGACGACGGGAAGAGATAAGATATGCAGGTAGGCTGATTCATTAAGTTTCACACATAAAGGAAATGAAGCTCGACAGCAGTTGGAAAGAGTCGGTAACTTGGATTTCCTTCACTACAAAAATACGAAGTCCCAATTTTCAACCCTGCACATTTCGAAGGGACATAACCCCCAGAAAACAAAGATGATCCGTATTTGTCTCTTGGTTGTCTCCCCTGTTTGTTCGTTTTTTAGTGGACTTTCTCCACATTCCATTTTTTTTATCAGCACAATTACTTGGACTATAGCTGCAGGTTACATCTGTACAGAGACAAGATATCATACACTGGCCCAACTTCAAACTCGTATATTATGCATCAGTGAATGAAACTATTTTAAATGTAAGCATATAATCAACTGATCCACTGATCACGACAGTTATTCTTGGATGTGAACATGTCACATGTGATAATAAGTCTATATTCAACTTGTCTTCAAAATGAAGTTACTGAAGGCTCTTGTATCAATTGTCTCAATTGTCAATAATTGGCTCTTGTATCGAAATGAGTCAATTTTAGTAATTGCTCCATATTATTAATTCATTGTCATTTTCCCTTGTTTATGGGAGTTTCTTGAGATTGCTTTTTAGGAAAGTCATTATTAATTGACTTCGTTCATCATGAAATGAAGTGAATCAAATGTATATTTTGTGATTGTCTGCCTTGTATTGGGCGCTATGATTAGCAAATAAAATACCTTGAACCTTGAACCTTGTGACATGGTCCATTTATATAGAGAGATGATCCATATATGTATGCCTATGGAAATGATACAGAAGACATGCTGATGATGCACAGGATGTGAGGATGATCCACTGAAGATGTGGTGATAATCAGCTGGTGATCCACACATATTGATTGAATGTTCCACAGACGATACAGGAATGAGCGTCACTGTCACAATCATGACCCTTGCAAAAGAAGTGAGTGATGATCCATGGATGATTTGCAGCCCATATGATATGGGGATGATAGATATATCATTTGAGCAAGATCCACAGGAATGGGGATGATCCACACCTGATATAGAGATGATTGAGCCATACATGATATAGGGATGCTTAAAAAATAATACGGGGATGATCCACAGAGGATATGTGCATGGGATGGCCCACAGATGTAGAGATGATGATGCCCAGACTATTTGGAGATAATCCACTAACGATATGTGGTTGATACACAGTCGATGATATGGAGATATGATCAGTAGAGGTGGGGTTGATCTGCAGATGATCTGTGGAGATGATTCATGATGTGGGACTGATTCACAAGTGATTTGAGGATGATCCATAGACAACATAGAGATGATCCACAGATGGATGTAGGGATAATCCATAAGCAATGTGCACATGATCCACAGTGACAGATCATGATCTGGGGATGATCCGTAGACAATGTGGGAATGATCAACAGATGATGTAAAATGATCCATAAACAATGTAGAGATCATCCATGACCAATGTGGGGATGACACACAGAGTGAGTGTGATTTAACATCACCAATTGCAACTGTATTTCAGTGATATTACGACATTGGGTCATATTCCTTTTCACACCCGGGAACCCCTCGGGTTGGGTTAAATTCCTTTCTTTTTACACCCGGCTCCTATTCACACCCGGGAACCCCACGGGTGCCTCAGTTAGTCACCTCTTACAACAAGCTGTCTGAGGAGCTGAGGCCTATTCTTATCATGACCTGTGGTGTGCACAACGACATTCCCAGGTCAATCCCCGGAAGCCCCATGGGGCAAATGGTGTGGGGATGATCTGTAGACAACATAGCGATGATCCACAGATGAATGTAGGGATAATCCATAAACAATGTGCAGATGATCCACAGTGACAGATGATCTGGGGATGATCTATAGACAATGATCCACAGATTATGTGGGAGGATCCATAGACAATGTAGAGATGATCCACAGATGGATGGGGGGATGATCCATAACCAATGTGGGGATGAATCATGATCTGTGGACAATGTAGAGATGATCCACAGATGGATGTGGGAAGGATCCATAACCAATGTGGGGATGATCCACGGAAGGATGCGGGGATGACCCATAACCAATGTGGAGATGATCCACAGATGGATGTGAGGATGATCCATAAGTAATGTGGGGATTATCCACATATGGATGTGGGGATGATACATAACCAATGTCGGGATGATCCACAGATGGATGTGGGGATGATCCATAACTAATGTGGGGATGATCCACAGATGGATGTGAGGATGATGATCCATAACCAATGTGGGGATGATCCACAGATCAATGTGGGGATGACCCATAACCAATGTGGGGATGATCCACAGATGGATGTGGGATGATCCATAACCAATGTGGGGATGATCCACAGATGGATGTGGGGATGATCCATAACCAATGTGTGGATGATCCACAGATGAATTTTGGATGATCCATAACCAATGTGGGAATGATCCACAGATGGATGTGAAGATGATCCATAACCAATGTGGGGATGATCCACAGATGGATGTGGGATGATCCATAACCAATGTGGGATTATCCACAGATAGATGTGGGGATGATCCATAACCAATGTGGGAATGTAGGGATGATCCACAGATGAATTGGGGATTATTCATAACCAATGTGGGGATGATCCACAGATGGATGTGGGGATGATCCATAACCAATGTGGGGATAATCCACAGATAAATTGGGGATGATCCATAACCAATGTGGGGATGATCCACAGATGGATGCGGGGATGATCCATAACCAATGTGGGGATGATCCACAGATGGATGTGAGGATGATCCATAACCAATGTGGGGTTGATCCACAGATGGATGTGGGATGATCCATAACCAATGTGGGGATGATCCATAAACTAGCTTGGATCATCCCCAGATGTTGTGGGGATGATCCATGAACAATTTGGGGATGATCCACAGGTAGATGCGGGGATGATGCACAGACAATGTGGGGATGATCTGCAGACAAAGTAGAGATGATCCACAGATGGATGTGGGGATGATCCATAATCAAGTTGAGAATGATCCACAGATGGTGTGGGGAAGATGCAGACAATGTTGGGTTGATCCACAGATGGATGTGGAGATGATCCATAATCAAGTTGGGAATGATCCACAGATGGTGTGGGGATGATCCAGACAATGTTGGGTTGATCCACAGATGGATTTTGGGATGGTCCATAGATCATGTACAGATGATCCCAATATGGATGTAGGGATGATTCATAGACAATGGGAGGATGATCCACAGATGATATGGTGATGATCCAGACTGAGGGGGTGATCCACATGGATGTGGGGATGATCCATAAACAATGTGGGGATGATATGTAGACAATGTAAAGATGATCCATAAATACTGTGGGGATGGTCCACAGATGGTGTGGGGATGATCCATAGAAAAATTGGTGATGATCCACAGATGGTGTGGGGATGATCCATAGAAAATGAGGGGATGATCCACAGATGAATGTGAGGATGATCCACAGATATTGTGGGAATAATCCATGACAATATGGGGATGGTCCTTAGAGGGATGCGAGTGATCTACATATGGATGTCGGGATGATGCATAGACAATATGGGGATGATTCATATATGAATGTGAGGAGGATGAATAGACCATGTGGAGATGATCCACGGATGGATGTGGGTGATCCACATATGGATGTGGGGATGATCCATATACGATGTGGGTATGCTCCAGAGATAATGTGTGGATGACCCATAAACAACGTGATGATTTACAGATGGATGTGGGGATGATCCATAGACAATGTGGGTACGATCCACAGATGATGTAGGGATGATCCACAAACATTGGGGAGATGATCCACAGATGGATGTGGGGATGATCCATGGATGGATTGTGGGATGGTCCATAGATGGTGTGTGGGTGTTCCATAGACATTGGGGAGATGATCCACAGATGGATGTGGGGATGATCCATGGATGGATTGTGGGATGGTCCATAGATGGTGTGTGAGTGTCCCATAGACAGAGTGGGGATGATCTACATATGATGTGGGTTGATCCACAGCTGATGTTAGAATGATCATAGCCAATGTAAGGAGGAATTGACAGATGTGGGATGATCCACAGATGATCTGGGAATGATCCATAGGCAATGAGGGGATAGTCCACATGGTGTGGGAATGATATTACAAATCTATGATGCACAGATGCTGTGGGGATAATCCATAGACAATGTGGGGATGATCCAGACTGGGTGGGGTTGATCGACAGATGATTTGGAGTGATTATTAGATGATGTGGGGATGATACACATATGCTTTGGGGATGATCCATAAACACAATGTGGGGATGATCCACAGATGATGTAAAGAATATCCACATATGATGTGGGGATGATGCAAGGATGATTCTCAGATAGTGTGAGACGATCCACAGATGACATGGGGATGGTTACCAGGTATGGTGTAGACATGATCCACAGATGTGGAGATGATCTACAGATGTTGTGTGGGAATGATCCACAGATGAATTGTGGGGTTGATTTTTACAGAATACAGAGATGAACCACAAATATGTGTGGATGATCTGCAGATGTAGGGATAATCCTCAGATGCTTCACAAACGAGTGAGGATGATCCATAGATCAAATGAAATATCTGGGTTTTTTTTCTTACTGCATGGAAGGAGATGAATAACATGAAGCATGCAATGTGTGGAGAACCCCTCCATGTTGGGGTATTGAAATAGGTCATCTTCTGGTTACGCCTGTCGTCAGAGTGGCCCTTATTTCATTAAGCGGGTTTGAGTAGAGCATGTAGGTAGGCCTATATTGTACGGGTACATAGAGTTTGTATGATCAGGTTCTATGATCAGGTTATGCTTAAAGTTACATCTGATCTGCCAATGAGAAACTGGCAATGATCAATGTATTTTGATCTAAATGACCTTGTGATACTAGGGCACGGTCAATGACCAGCTGTAAGTATACCAGGAGAGGCTTCTGTTCCATGATCACATGCATGTGTGACATCTGGTGTTGCAAGAAAACTGAGACAGACATGACGGATGATAACAATACCCTTGTAATAACGTGTATGTATTTTCATTTCAGACTTATCCAGTATGGCAGTAAGTTTCTGTGGTATAACTTACAGAATTCCCCAGGGCGAGGGGACCTCCTTCAAAAGCTTAAAGACTTGGAAAGTGCTGTTGGTACAACCAGGAAATGTAAGTCAGTTAATTCTAAATCTGATTTCCAAAACAGATGCAGAGACTGCTCTGGGACAGGTTACTAGATCCGACACGTTGGCTATCTCAAGGCCATTCGGTGACCTTAATAATAATAGCTGCTATTATAATAGGTATGTCCAAATTGACAAATGAACACAATGATCCGTTATGGCAGAAGTGTTGTGACATTTCTCGGGAATACATAATCTAGACGAATGTCTGGGGGAAACCGCGATTCAGCAGCGCACATGAGTAACGGCATACTCCACTCACTATAAATGACCAGAGATGAGATGTTCCACGAGTACTGCTTCAAACTCAGTCAGTGACCTCATACTGAAGGACATTGAATATTCACTAATCTCAGCATTTTCCTACTGAGAGAAGGCCTTCACTGATTTAGGCTGGTTTTCGATATTACAATGACACCTGTAAATACCGACACCTGGGTAAACTGGCGAACCTCAAAATACTGACATTATCCATTGTCCCAATACTTAAATTTGAAGTTTTTTTAAGTTTGATAACCATACTGTAACAGTTCAACACATATTGACACCGTGATCAGATTTAGCCTGAGTCACTTTGCATATGTAGTTGGCTCCAGTACAAGTAGGTCAAACAAGCGTTCTGAGAACCCCAATATCTCACCTTGCGGGGTCATCCGCTGAAGCTGCAGCAATATTGAAAGCATATATGTAGAGCAAACTTTCCATGTAAATTTTTGCCTAACAAACACCTTATCATTGGAAAAGTACGAAGTCTAAACCGAGGTAATTTGGACAAAAATTTATATTTCATGCCACAGATCTTACATGCACATCCTCAAATCATATGAAACTTATGTGAAAGCTGACAGCTTTAGCAAACTTTCCATGTACAGTGTACACATTTACATTATCATTGGCAAATTACTCAGTCGAAACCTTCATAATTTGGACAAAAGTTAATGTTTCATCTCATAATTGCACAGGCAATCTTGTAATCATATGAACATTGTGTACCAAGTTTCATAATCATCCAATGAAACCGGACGAATTCAGTTAACTTTTCAGTACATTTTTGTCTAACAAACAACCTTGTAATTGGCAAATTACTAAGTCGAAAACCTCATAATTTGGACAGAAATTAATATTTCATCTCAAAAATAGCACATGTACATCCTCTAATAACCATGTGTATCAAGTTTCAAAATCATTCATTGACAGCAGACAACTGCAGCAAACTTCCTATGTCTAGGTGTAGAAGACCTACAATTTTGCCATAATTTGGACAAAATATTTCATCTAAAAAATACATCCTCTAATCATAAGAAACATGTGTACCAAGTTTCATAACCATCCAGTGACAGCTGATGCAAAGTTTCTATGTACAGATGTACACTTCAGCTAAACAAAAAACTCTATCATTAGATTATACTATTGGAGCACTCATAGAATTCCCTGGGGTAGTTCCATAACTGACACCCCTGGTGGAATACCCATCTCCCATATTTTTATTAATTTTTTTTTTTTTAATTTTTCTAAATTTTTCCTGATTTTTTGGAAAAAATTTGCTAAACCAAAAACCTTATCATTCCCAGGGAGGGGACACGGACACCGACGACATCATCTTCCCCCACTAACAATATCTCCAAAGGGGAGATAAAAACAGATTTACACCAGAAGTAGACAGGAAAATGATGAAGAAATCTTGAAACTGTTTACTAGAATTTATCATTGATTTTTTCAGTGTTGAGATTTGGGAAGAGTTTTGACTTCATTTATGGAGCGCTGAGGACTATCGGCCTCACTGATATCGTCTGGAGACTGACCTTGACCTTGTCCAAGATAAACCAGGCATGCTACCTCTTCTTGGACCACATCATTTGGATGGGGCGGGTCGGACTCGTCGACATCGAGAAACAAAAATGGCAGAACAGGGCAGCTCGATTCTGGGCGGCATCAATCATCTTGAACTTAGTTCGTGACGTTTACGACATATGGCTTCTGATAGCTCAAGAAATCAAAGTTCGTCAAATCAATGTGAAGAGGGATGGAGAGTCTGTTAGGGCCAAACACATGAACTCAAATATGGAACTGGCAAAGAAATGTGTCCAGGAAAATAAACCGGTGTTCTTAGACCTGCTCAAAAATGGGACT
>JAVTVY010008422.1:0-43039 GCA_036873755.1 Hanleya hanleyi
ATATCCAATTATTTTTAGGATGACACTTTCTCAGTAAAGCACAAATACTAGTGCTGGATGGGTCAGTCTCGTGCGAGACTCGAACCCGCGTCCTCAGAGTTTGGCACCAAATCGCCAGCAGTAAATGCAAGCGGCCTAGACCACTCGGCCACCTCAGCTTCCACAAAGAGGAAGTTCGGAGATCGGAGTCTAGATTACGTACATTTACTACCCCTCTGATAGACATATAATGGCACAGCTCCTAAAGCCGATATTATATATATACTATAATGCCATTTAGAAAGTAGATAACATTTATATCCAATTATTTTTAGGATGACACTTTCTCGGTAAAGCACAAATACTAGTGCTGGATGGGTCAGTCTCGTGCGAGACTCGAACCCGCGTCCTCAGAGTTTGGCACCAAATCGCCAGCAGTAAATGCAAGCGGCCAAGACCACTCGGCCACCTCAGCTTCCACAAAGAGGAAGTTCGGAGATCGGAGTCTAGATTACGTAGATTTACTACCCCTCTGATAGACATATAATGGCACAGCTCCTAAAGCCGATATTATATATATACTAATGCCATTTAGAAAGTAGATAACATTTATATCCAATTATTTTTAGGATGACACTTTCCCAGTAAAGCACAAATACTATGCCCTTTAGTGTATGTATGTGTAATGCTGGATGGGTCAGTCTCGTGGGACTCGGGCACGTCATAGAGTTTGGCACCAAATCGCCAGCAGTAAATGCAAGCGGCCTGAACCACTCTCCCGGCCTCAGCTTCCACAAAAGAGGAAGTTCGGAGATCGGAGTCTAGATTACGTATATTTACTACCCCTCTGATAGACATATAATGGCACAGCTCCTAAAGCCGATATTATATATATACTAATGCCATTTAGGAAGTAGATAACACTTATATCCAAATATTTTCAGGGTGACACTTTCTAGTCATAGGGGTAGTAAATGTACGTAATCTAGACTCCGATCTCCGAACTTCCTCTTTTGTGGAAGCTGAGGTGGCCGAGTGGTCTAGGCCGCTTGCATTTATTGCTGGCGATTCGGTGCCAAACTCTGAGGACGCTGATTCGAGTCTCGCACGAGACTGACCCATCCAGCACTAGTATTTGTGCTTTACTGAGAAAGTGTCATCCTAAAAATAATTGGATATAAATGTTATCTACTTTCTAAATGGCATTAGTATATATAATATCGGCTTTAGGAGCTGTGCCATTTTATGTCTATCAGAGGGGTAGTAAATGTACGTAATCTAGACTCCGATCTCCGAACTTCCTCTTTTGTGGAAGCTGAGGTGGCCGAGTGGTCTAGGCCGCTTGCATTTACTGCTGGCGATTTTGTGCCAAACTCTGAGGACGCGGGTTCGAGTCTCGCACGAGACTGACCCATCCAGCACTAGTATTTGTGCTTTACTGAGAAAGTGTCATCCTAAAAATAATTGGATATAAATGTTATCTACTTTCTAAATGGCATTAGTATATATATAATTTCGGCTTTAGGAGCTGTGCCATTATATGTCTATCAGAGGGGTAGCAAATGTACGTAATCTAGACTCCGATCTCCGAACTTCCTCTTTTGTGGAAGCTGTGGTGGCCAAGTGGTCTAAGCCGCTTGCATTTACTGCTGGCGATTTGGTGCCAAACTCTGAGGACGCGGGTTCGAGTCTCGCACGAGACTGACCCATCCAGCACTAGTATTTGTGCTTTACTGAGAAAGTGTCATCCTAAAAATAATTGGATATAAATGTTATCTACTTTCTAAATTGCATTAGTATATATATAATATCGGCTTTAGGAGCTGTGCCATTATATGTCTATCAGAGGGGTAGTGAATGTATGTAATCTAGACTCCGATCTCCGAACTTCCTCTTTTGTGGAAGCTGAGGTGGCCGAGTGGTCTAGGCCGCTTGCATTTACTGCTGGCGATTTGATGCCAAACTCTGAGGACGCGGGTTCGAGTCTCGCACGAGACTGACCCATCCAGTCTGTTGTTAATTTCTTCGCGATCAACTTCGAGTTTGATTACATAATTTGATAACATCAAACGTCAGAAATACAGCGTAGTCATTGGATATAATTGCCCTTCTGGCAGTGTAATTGTCTTAAATGTGATAGATGTATTAGTCGCCTTTGGAAGATGAAATTGTTAATATAATTGTTCGTATTATTTCACGTGTGGAAACCCAGTAAACCATCTATATATTTTTATATCATCACGAAAGGAAAAACACTTGAATATCTTATCTTACTTGCAGTTCAATAAACAGACAATGTATTCCCTCACAAATGTCTAACATCAGCTTGGGTGTAAAATCGATGCTGCAAATTGCTATAATAGCAGTTGTTATCAACAGACTGGAACATTGTTGTGCTTGTTATTGACTAGAAATGGAATGTGTCAGATATCATTCTCTGTATTTAGTTATTTATAGCCATATGAAAGTTTATGGGGATACGTAAGATGGGTAGGACATCTTTTATACTACTCTTCGTCTCGTCATATCATCGGCATATAGACATTGTCATGTGTATAAACTGTTCAGCGCTTCTTCCAGATATATATACATCAGATATTTTATGAAAACATCCAAATACGAGAATCAGACCGGATATCCAGTAGTCAACCGTCACTGATTAGCTGAACCTCAAGACTTTGAGCCCGAACCGTAAAGGAAACGTCGCGGTCAGGAAATGTTGCCATATTGGATCAAAGTTACTCTTAGGTGTCCAAATTCTGTATTTCACACGGACACATATATATATATTCTTCCACGTTTTCTAACATAAATAAGAAAACGACGTTGAGAGAGAAATTATGAAATGGATGTGCTCATATTACAAATGACTATGTATAAAGGTCACAAAAGTGGTGATGCACCAATGAAACTCCCCAGTTACAAATAGCAGCAGCATATCCTAATTTCTAATCGGATGACTTGATAGGGTTTTTACATTTGTTAAATAATAATGATTTGGATATCGATTACTTTGTACGGAAGTAGTCCTGCGACTAATCCTTCAAGAAGACTGGCTATACCCACGGTTTGTTCTAGTCTGATCTATCGATCATATTGTGTTTGTAGTTTGCGACTGTGGTTAACATAGTTCAGCACTTTCCATCGGATGACTTGATAGGTTTAGTACATCTTCCGTCTTGGATATTTGAATCCAAACCCGCTCACGAACGGTGTTATTGGTTGTGTGCTCATTTCATTCAAGATGTTCAAATGAAAATCTATAATAAGACGATGCTGTGTACTGACAAGAAATCAAATGACAAATATATTGACTGCGTATTTTTGAAACATCACAAAAGCCAAAAGTGATCTCTGTGATGATTTGTATCCCCGCCACGCTTATACTGTATCTTATCATCATGGGGATCATTTTGGTTTCTTGTGATGTTTTCGGATATGCAGTCAGAATAATGGACTTTCGGGTTATATTGAATTCTTGTCAGTACGCCGGCATCTTTTCTACCACCTTCATATGTTGCATTCATGTACGTCTTTATGTGCTAGTGGACAGTTAGTCCCCGAGACCCGCCCTCTGTACATGTCACTCGACAAATATATGTAGGTTTATTGTTACGGTGGGAAATTTAAGCCGTACGACGTCGGGCAGTACAGGTTACTTTTTCTAGGCTTCATGTTAAGGCGTTTACCCCATCAGACGTTCATGATGCTCATCCATTAATATCAGATGAGTTGTTTGAGCTGATCTGTCATCACAGCTCCCGTGCTAGCGTATCTAATTCCGCTTAAGCCGGTGCTAGGGGTCGTGTGGATACTTCATATTCTCCACATGAACAGCTGCAATAAAAGCGCGACTGAGATACTAAGGCTACGTCCGAGAATCCACCGTATTCTCGGGTCTGAATGTTAGGTGTCGACGCATACTTTCCTGTAGAGTCATATGGTTGCATTTTAGTTACCAAACGTCGTCAATTTTTCCCACCTCTTACATATCGCTCCAATTTCTACTTTAGTAACGTCAGTTACAATTTCAACATAACCCGAAAATGTGCTGCGACACAAAACAATATCTTGTTTGTAAAGGTTACCAAATATAGAACATATGGGAACTGTGCGATAGAAGAATGTATAGGCAGCGGATTATGACAGCAAGCAATCATATTGCTTCATAATTTTTTTCTGTTCTCTGAAGTGAACACAGAAGACTAAACGTTACAGACGGAATGATGTTGGACCAGACAAATGAAAGCGGATTAAGCACCCATTCAAATGAATGATGATGGACCCTATTTTCATGAATTTGACATCCTGTTATCATTGCTGTATACGCTAAGTGGACATATAGTCTATTAGGCTTTTCTTGTAAATTAAGCCTCATCTCATACTTTAATTTCGGGGTACATTGTACCGTGCTAACTGTTGTTTGCCCGGCGACATTGGTTTCCTCTTCAACATATAGCTATGGACCACCTACGTCTTCGTCATGTTCACAAGGCGGAATTGTGGCTCGATTAATGTAACACGCCAGTAGATAACCCATAAGAAGCCTGCGCGCGGATGGTGTAAATACAGTATTTTCGTTATAGCCACCATTCATATGTAAATATTACATTTACCAGGTGCTGGTTGAAGAATTGAGTGTAAACATTTCGTCATCAAATACGTCAACTTACTCTCAAACTGCATTTGAGTGTAAGCAAACCATCATCGAATACCTATATTTATTACCAAACTCCATTTGCTCTGGAAAATTTATTTAACAACCACAACACGTTTATCAAGGAAAGAGATATTTCTATTCCAATCACTCATAACGATATAACAAAAGCGTATACTGGATTCCCAAAATACATAAATCACCATCTATATTATTTACCTATGTTCCACAATGCTTCTTAAATTATGCAGTCGCACTTGTTAAATTATACGCACAATATGTATCTTAAGTATCCACCTCATGCACCCTGTATATAGCGTTTTAATAACCTGTAATTGGATTTCGATCCGTTGGTTATTTATTGAATAAATAAAAAAGTAAATATAGCTGGTTCTAGAAGCAGCACCACCAAACTGCTTTCAACACTGTTGACAACGGCCCGTCAGGTGGTAAAATCATTTCGGGAAACCCATTGGATAATGAAAAACTTAAATTGTCTTATGGTAGAACTTGATGCGAAAAAATACGTGTTTCCACCTGGGATTCCTCAACTCTCTACACTGAAATCCCTCATCAGAGCATTATTGACTGTCTTAGGTCGTTAATTAAAATGATGATCGATATATCTCAGAAGAAACAAAACATTATTTAGCTCTACTACATAAGAGGTATCATTCATGGCATGTTTCTTCTTGAATTTCTCAACACAATTGGGCAACACAATATATCAACAGCACATAGGTATTTCAATGGGTAATAATTGTACACCCCTTTTGGCCTATATCTGTTCTCGTATGAATACGACTATATGCAGACGCTTTCAAAAATTACAAGCCCGTTCTTCCTCATTAATGAAACGCTATATTGACCATCTTCCCGCTGTGGATAATCGCTATATAAATAGCGCAGCGAAGGATAATATATATCCACCTTCACTGGATTTGAAGGAAACTACATATAGCCCTAACGACACATCATATTTAGACCTATATCTCTATAAAGAAAACAGAAGAGGATCTTTTCTCTCGTCGACTTGACATGAGAGATGATCACAATTTCGACATCATATCAACTATCCATTTCTAAACAGTAATATTTCATATGGCATATGGCGCATATCTCGCCTAGTAGCATTTGCTAGGTCATGTGTAAAATGTGTTAATTAATTAATTCCAATTAACCCGGGGCTAAGGGCCGTTTGAACCCATGCACTTCAAGATCATCATGATGTTCATATGAACAAGCGCAATCAAAGGGTGACTGATATATATCATTCCCTAGATAACGACTTCACGAAGAATAATGATCAGCGATACGGATTTGATATTTTTGAAACATCTTGATGTCTCGCCGGCATCATTGAAATCTGCTCACCGTTTCTCTCTTGCAGGAAACTAGCCTTAGTGAGCGAACACTTTTGAGTGGTTTTAATTTCCTGAAAAGCGGTTTGAATATTAAAATAAAATTAGTGGGTGAAAGCAAAGGACCAAACTTTGGCCATTATTTCTATGTATGAATATATTCTCGAGTAGCATTTTATATACATGAGGAATGATTTCAAAGTAAGTAGTTTGGTCTTGGTGAAATATGATGATACTGCTTGTCAGCGATTTTTGGGCACTTTGAAGATACATATAGAAGAAGGGTGAATCCGAAAATATTTGCAAAAAATGATGTTTTGTCAAAAAAAAACAAGCATTTTGTAGATCAATATTACGACATCTACTTATTCATGTCATCGTCAGAAATGGTAGTTTACAAGATATTTCATGGGTATACATATGTTTTACAGAACATTCAAAGACAATCAGCCAGTCAGGAATACTATACGTAGAGTGAGTGTGTTTTAACCTACGAAATCTTGCAAAAGTGAAATTGCCCAGAAAGGGTGAGAATCTGAAATAACCACTGAAGGGAATTGAGAGGGTGTTCACCGGAAAAGTACGAGTTCTATTGATGTTTTGATGCCTTAGTTCTGTGGAGGATTTCCCCGCCTAATAACTAGGCCTTCATTGAGAAGAAGGGTATTCCATTTGTAGGCTTTACCAATAATCGTACGGTATAACAATACAAATTCTATTTTCGTTATTTTGGGATTACACTACTTTAGTATAGCACAGATTCTCGTGCAGGAAATTGGCCGAGTCCCGAGCGGGATAGTCCCATTGGCAGAGTGGTTTAGATCGCCGACATAATGTGCTGGCGATTAGGTGACTTACTCTGGGAGTCGCTGGTTCGGCTGTTTTCTAGATCAAACATGTCTTCACATGGCTTTTAAGATAGCTTGCATTTATGTATGTGGGTTAAAATAGCATTATTTCAATTACCTCTAACATGTTTTACTTGAATGAATAAGCACCTCTCATTTTCACCTATGTAAGTGTCTCTACCACAAGGGCAAATAAACTTATACATGTTATAATCAACATAACGTTTGTACATAAGAGATACAGTCTTTATACTATGATTGTCTTTTTGAATTTGGTGCTAATGTTGTTATATGGAATATGGAATAGGTCTTTGGATTATGGACGCGGATATTCTTTAATGGACGACGGCTGAATTATGAATGACGGACCAGACGCTTGTAATTTGTTGTTAAGTAAACGGAAATGAGTTTAACGGTAGATACCAATCTTAGGTACCTGCCGGCGATCACCGATTTCTGAATGGGAATAGATGTTACCATTCGCAAATCCTCCATGGTAATAGTGAGATATTAGCCGATAATCGTTTTTCCGTTTTATATTTGAGTAACCGAAAAACGAACAGGGTGGGTGAAATTCATTTTCAGATTCCGCTTATGAAACAAAAATTGAATGTGGGCAAAAAGATGCCGATATGTGGCATACCGAAATTTGCTACCCTTCATTTTGTGCCCAAATATGGCGGAACCCCCGAATATCATCGCCTTTCCCAGCTTCGATGTTATTAGTACCTCGGCTCCGGATGCGCCCCTCTCCCACCCCCAGCCCGTTTCATGCTTCAACCTAGAAGGCATAGGAACTGGAACACGATAAAAGGAACTGCTGACCGATAACCGTTTTTCGTTTTTCATTTCCGCGAATGAAAATCAGTAGACGATACTTTTACCCATTTTCTATAAAAAAAAAATATTTTTTTTTAAATAACATGCCGTGGTGATGGGAAAAGATCGATGGACAAGAAGTCACATGATCCCACATGCCGACATTCTGAGTGAATTCATCCCAACTATATTTAAAGGATCAAAGGTGAATCCTTTGATGTTCTCTATCGCAGCTACACTATTATTGTAAGCCTGTTCATGTGGACACCTTGAGCGAAATGACCATACGGTACCTAACACCGGCTTAAATGGAATTAGATAAAAATATCGAAGAACAAATAGTGTAATAGCTCTGCCAACACAGCTGATCGAAATTGAGGACTTGAGTCAACGTCAGATGTAAGAAACGGCTCATAGTAAATTGAGGAAAATAATGATGGGGGGTAAATTTCCATTCCGTGAGACCCGACGTCGACCAAGCGTTTATTCTCACTTTGTTAACATATAGTTCAAATGAATATAGCTCAAACTGACTAGGTACAGAGGGCGAACCTCTATGCCAAGGACCACCGGTGGAATGTCACATTTGTGAGGAACGTCAGTGAGAAAAACGAAGAGGATACCGAACAGCTGATCAGACATATAACGTGTGGCACTTTGCTTCAATGGACAGCGGAATAGGTACTGGGTGCGTTTGTCATGCCCGTAGTCATTATAGTTGGTTGAAGACACAGCAAATTTAAAAACTCAAGTTATCTTGAACACGTTTGGTTCTTAAATGTGGAATGTAGAATAGTGAACCTGTATTTACAGCATGAACTGATTTTCAAAAATAATTTCAGCTTGCTTATTCTTAGAATCAGTAGATATAAACGTGTTTTTTATAGATAATCGTATTGCATTGCATTGGCAAGGACCACATAACCAGCTGAAAGCAAATATATACCTCTACTGGTATGGATATGAAATCAAACCTAGTAGCATTTGCACAAACTTGACTTCAAGATTGAAAGTATATACGTGCGGTAGCTGATTTCACAAGGCCAACTAGTACACTTGTGAAGATCCACAGAAAGGCACTGTTGGCGAAATTCAATGGTCTGAATGCCTGCTGTTCTAAACAGCCATGGACAAACATTCACTTTCTGGAATGTGGCTTTCTGGTAAATAATGGAACACAATTTATTGACTATGCCAGGCATGTGGGGTCATATGACTTCTTTTCAATATGTCGAGATCTTTTTCCATCACCTTTATATGTTGCGTTTAATTGATTAATCTGGCGCAAAAATTTCGGCAGTGCAATTCCGTTTATCCATTAGCTTTCATATGAGGGAAATATAGTTTAATTGACGATAACTGGCATATGTCTAACTTGAATTTGTTAAAATATTCACGAAAGGCAGTACAGAAAGATTCTGTTGGATGAATTTTGGTCACGTCATGAAATTACATACGCTACCCTTCTTAACCAGATTTTTCTGTTCATGCCTAAGTAAAGCAACCACGATGTACCGTACCGTGCGGTTATAACGTTACATATACACCCTTTGGACATGACCAGGTCTTCAGACAAAATGTGTATCATACTATCTGCGTTATGTAACGGACACCTGTTAAAGTGAGAAGTTTTTACACTTGCCTGATTTACTACTCAAGGGCCATTGTTTTAATTCGTGACCGAGCACGAAAGTAACTATGTATATAGTCATACGTTAAGAAAGAATCAACCTATATCAATTGATGTACACTGCACTGTAATGTGATGCATATTTACCACATGTTATTCCATTTATCACTAGTTACAAATATTCCCCCATAGTCAAGCATATGTACTACCCAGGGGCTTGTGGGAGCAGTCTACGAACAGAGTTAATCAATTGTTATCCATTTATTGCGGCAAACCCCAATGGGAATATGATTACGATTATGGAGATATATTATACTGGCTCACAAACATCAATGGAGTAGGGTATGAATTTAGAAACATCAAAATGAACCTTTCTGCTTCCTGCGAATGCCGAACTAGAACGCGCCAATGCCGTATTTTATTTTAGCATGTCGGTATCGCCTGTACCACATCCGTTTGTTAAATGATTTTTCCATATAACACATGCAGCGATATTGATTGGCAGGAAAATGAAGTTATCTACTGAAAAGTAACAAGACTTGGAAGGATTGGGGTAATATTATTAGTTTTTAATTTTAACTACAGTGCCAGCAATCCAGGGAACTGTCAAATACTTTTATTCACTCGACCATCAGATTCGTACATTCATTCTCAGAGTAATACCAGATCACAGTATCTTGAAACAGTCTTTCATCCCATCTCAAAATTGTAATCATCCACAACAGCATATACGAATTATAAATCGACATAAATATATCTGCGCCATAATGATCTTATTTTATATGATCGAAATAAGAAAAGATTGCAATTAAACGCAACATTAAAAGGTGTTGAAAAATGATGCCGGTGTACTGACAAAAAGTCATATGACCCTACATAGACACCGAACAAATTGGCTGAAATCTGCCTTCCGCTTCAAATTATTTATCACTGACGAGGAGAGAGTGTATCAGTTGTATATATGCAGACACAAATTGCATATCTGCCTTGATTGTGTGACGTATTCTTCGGAAGTAGTCCCACCTATGACTAGTTTCATGAATTTCTAGAACTTTTCATTATGGGAGGGTGGGGTAATTCCAGCAATATTTTATTCTGAAATCATCCAAACATCCACTTTATGATAATATAGTCTTATTTCTTGATCCATTGGCTACATTTTGGTGTATAATGATTTCAATTTATATGTTTTATCTCATCTGTATCAAAAAGATTGCGTTTAGCATGAAAACAATATACGTAAAATCAATAAATGTAAACTAGACCAAATATATACTCTTTAAAAAGAATAGGTCTCCCCATACTAATATGCCGAATTTATCAATCTTTGGTCTGGAAATTGAGTCTGTTCGTACTTATAAGCGACCTGAGATACAACACATATCACGAAGCGTTAGATTCTTGGTATGTGCTTTAGAATAGGTTAACCGGAAGACTATACTGTGAAGTCACGTGGCTCTGTCAGTATGTTGGCACCTCTTCCCACTTCCCATATATGTGTTGTAATTTTTACCTGTATATGGCGAGATTCTGCTTGTGGACGTTTCGTCCTCGAGACCCGCCCCTTGTACAGACCTTTTGGTATTTGATATGTGTTGGCATTTGTGGGAAGCTGATGCTGGGTCGACCTCGGATCTTACAGACTAGTCTTTTGTGTTAAATGCCGTCATTTTCATCTGACGACGATACAGCTCACCAATCCCCAATGTACGAGTTGTCACAGCGACGCAGCTCACCAATTACCAATATACGAGTTGTCAGAGCATTTCCATCATAGCTTTCTAGATTTGTATATAATACCGCTTATGCCGGTGCTAGGGACCGTGTGGTCATATCATCCAAGTTGCCACATGAACAGGTACAATAAAAGCGTACCTGAGATACAACACATATCAAGAAGCGTAAGATTCTTGGTATGTGCTTTAGAATAGGTTAACCAGAAGATTATACCGTGAAGTCATGTGGCTCTGTCAGTATGTCGGCACCTCTTCTCACTTCCCTTATATGTGTTGTAATTTCAAATTTATTGGAGTTTATTTCAATGATAAACTAAACTGGCAAACTCACATTGAAGAAATTTCATCCAAATGGCTAGAAATATCGGTGTAATTAATAATAAAGGAAATTGTATCAACAGAAAAACATTGATTATGCTATATTATGCTTTATTCTACTCTTACGTCTCCTATTATGACTTGGTGTGGGGAAACATATTCCCAACCCATCTAAAACCTCTTGTGATTCTTCAGAAAAGACTTATCCGAATAATAACATTCAGCAATAAACTTGCCCACACCAACCCATTACTTGATCAATTAAACATCCTACCGCTCTCTAAAATCAATGACTATATTATCAGGTTAGGGCGATCCCGCTCTCTAAAATGGAGGCAAAAAAAAGGTCGTTTTTGCTCAATAACTTTTGATTCCTTCTTAACCAATGCATCAAAATGTCAGGCGCATTGATTTATCTATTGTTCCATGTCATGAAATTAATTTGCCATGAGAAGAACCAGCCAATGTTGTTTAAACAGCGCGAAGGATGTTTGGCCTATTATTATGCAAGTTAGATAGATGCCAAATTACGTTTTACTACCATTTAATGCGGATAGATATATCTGTATGCGCATCAAGAGGATTTTGCTGAATTCATTATGTGAACTGATTTATTGAGCGAAAACGACCCTTTTCACCTTCATTTCAGAGAGCGGGATTCCCCTATATATTTATAGCCTGATTATTCTGCTATTCACGCACAAAAGTCTCAACAATGCTCTTTCCATCCCTCACACTATTTTTTACAAGTCCATTCCTATCCAACAAGCCAACTTCAATCTTTATACAACACGGATTCTCTCAAATTTTCATTTTATTCAACAAAGTCAAAGGAAACATGAATTTGGAATTGTTTATCAATTGAACTGAAGTCTTGTCTATCATTCGCATTGTTTCAGTCCCATCTGAAACGCATATTTTCTCCATCCTGAATCTGGCTATTATCATCAAAACCAAAGACTATCTGATGTGATATTCACAATTATGTTTAAAGGGTATTTCGAATGTTCCTAGGCTCAAATATAGTGATCGCAGCTGCAGTATATATTCTGAGCCAACCTCTTTTATGTAAAACAGATATATCTGACTTATATAATTATTCTCTGACTAGTAATTGACCACTGTACATACATGTTTATGATTATGCTCATAAGTCAGCTCTTCATGCCAAATCATTACTACTGTTATTACAAATATTCTTGGGATACAAGAAGCCCCCCTGGGTTTTTATTCCCGTCATTCTATCTCTGTCCTATTCCATGTACATATTATTCATTTGAATGATGAATAAACAATCAATCAATCAATCAACAATTTTTGGGATTCTTGGGATTTTTTCTGCAAAAATGTCATCACGCACAAGGTAACGGTTATATCCGCTTAGTGTACACCCATATTTGCATGGCACGTCTGGGCCAACTATTGGAAATATTCTTCAGTATCAGCATCATCTACAGTTGTGTTATTGGTTATATGCATTTTTAGATTTTTTCGTGGAGGTTCGCTACTTCATCTGTTGCCAGTGGGGTGAAAAATGAGAGTTGCTGCTGGCAACAGGCATTTCTCAATGCCCTAATATGTCCACCAACATGTCTAACTATCAAATATTTGTTGCCAGATGTGCACCACGAAATCGAAAGATAAGCCCTTTCCAGAATTAGTCCCCTGGACTAATAGCAGCTGGCCGAACACTAATCTGGCATCAATCTTGTGCGGTTTGACAGCAGATAATTTTTTTGTGCTGGGAATCAATACTGTTATTAGGCTGTATATTTAACCATATTAGGCTCCATGAGTTAACTGGCCACCAAGGGGTCTCAGATGAATTTTCGTCATAAATATCCAAGACAGGTAGATTTTCATCACATTTCCAGAAAGAGCATGATATTGACATATCGTATGTTAATTTCAGTTCGCTACGCCCAACACCAAGGAAAATATAAGACCCAATTGCACTCCACCCCTAATTTTTGAAATGACAAAAATCGTCCGATCACATATATTTTACCTAGCCTGTACCTCTATTCCCCAACTGTTTCACAAGCAAATAAGCAGATATCAAACAGACATGCAAGAAGCTACCTGAACATTATAGTCTACCAAAATCCCCTTGGGCGAGCGTTCGACTATTGATCCATGAACTACTATGCGTGTCACTGTGGATCAAACAATTAGCGCCAATATTTAGCTCATGCTTCTAGCTCTAAACTTCACCAACGGTTACAAAAACACACGAATAAACGATTCTATACTGATTATACTAACTATAAAGAAGTGTCCCTATTGGTATGAAAGTATGGATATGGTAGAGAAAGGTTTAGGCAACACAACCAGAAAATGTTGTTGTCCTAACACTTTTTTGTGTTTAAATGTTTAAATGAGCAGAGGAGCATGGGTAAATATAAAATGGTGGATACCAGAGTGGATACATGCCAGTTTCATTCTGTAATCTTTTTCTGGAGATCCATCAATCAAATTTGTTCGTAATACTACGAATATGTCCGCCACAACAGAAAAATTATTTTCGCGACATCCGATATGGTCACTAACAAAGGAGTATAAATTACTGCTCACTGTTCTTCACGGCGAATAAACAAAGAAAACAATCAAATTGCAAGTTTCTGCTACAAAACAGCAGCCACCATTCTTTTACGAAGCCCGTATTATACCATATCACAGATATTACGCAAGAGGGCGTATCCAAATTTGAAATGTTTCGAAACATATTTTAAAATATAGACATATTTCTGGATGGTGTATCAAGAACTTGGTTTATTCTGATAATCACATGAGGAATATATATCGTGGTGAACAAATACGTGATAATGGACTTCGTATTCTCACGGCGTCAAATTGTATTCCTCTTACCGTCAGACGTCAAATCGACAGTTTATGAGGTTGTGAACTTTGACAATGGAAGTATGCGAACCGCCCTTTAGGTATAGCAAGTTATAATCTTAACACAAAGCGGGCAATGTCATTACAATTATCGCCTCAGGATTCTGACGTAGTTATACTGAGCATGGCGACCATCCGCTCAATATAAGTAGCAATTATTACATAACCGTAGTTTTAGATATATACATGTACATATAATTTAACCCTTCAAGGCAAGTGCGGTTGGGGTCCGTCCAAGCTATGTTGCTCCCCCCTCCCCCCTCCCCCCCATACTCGGCCAGATATGGTTAATATGGACTATATAAACGACTTCCGAAGATTAACGTTGATAATTGGATGCATGAATGTTGAAAGCTGAAATGGAAATTATACTGGAATTCTATTCAATCCAATCGAAAACATAGGAAGTATATTCAACTGCACTTGGACAGGTGGTGAAAAACATTTTCACTCTGAACAAGCCTGGGATTTTGGTTTCCCCAAAACCTGGTTGGGGAGTTGGGCATTTTCGTACCCAATCGGCTAGGGATACGACTCCATATATTTCTGATGAAAACTAATGCAAACTTTGGTGAGAATAAAGCTAACGCATCATTTTCCTGAGAAACTCACGTGGCCGCCGTTTTGAATTTTTCCATGACAAATCTGCACATGTGTGAAATATGCAAAGGGCTCAAAGGGAGCCAAATATAATAAGCTATAGCGTTCAGATATGGCAACCTTTTTCTCGTACGAGGGAACGTTTGGCAGAGGTTGGCGCTTGGAGGGAGATTACATTGTTAGACGGATTAGGTCAGTTTTGCCAAATATTTTGAGGTATAGATCAGAGGGACCTAAAGTTTTTGGGTCGCTTGAATTCAAATATTGTTGAAACGTCACGTCTATACTCAATCCTTCTAACATTGTATCGTACGGGTGATTTTTCAGATTGACTCGAACGTGTGAATGCACAGTTTTGCTAAAGTGCTCTTCTTTACATTTATTTCCGATCCTCAGATTGAAGATGTGTGACTGGGGCCTTCTGAACTCCACGGCGCCTGAAGAATCAGCGGACGGCACAATAAACGATCAGGTTAACTGTTTGTCTGGTAATACAACCATACTCCCTGATGTGATGGCTGACAGACCTTCATTGACAGCATACCCGGAGTACCAGGCCTCTAGGGTTATCCAACAATATAATCTGTGGATTTTCTGGGCTGTTGGAATTCTGGGTAACACGGCAGCCCTCGCCACAGTGAGCAGAATAAAACCATTCTCTCCCGTTTTCATCTACATAGTTTGCCTCGCTGTTAGCGACTCCGTCTACCTCACGGTGAAATTAATTTATGAACAGCTAAAGGTTCAGGTGGAATACTTGGGAGTTTTTGGCTGCGGGCCCTTGTTGTATGCCCTACATCTCAGTGGCAAGTTTGCCCACTGGGCAATCCTCCTAATGAGCATCGACAGAATGGTTGCTGTCTGGTTCCCGTTGAAGGTCTCGTCCATTTCCACAAAGAAAAACGTATCCTTATTGGTATTTGGTCTGGCCCTGTTTCAAGCTTTCGTCAACTGTCACTATCTTTTCTCAAACCAGCAGATAACTCGTGGTGGTGGGATAACTTGTTCAACCAAACCGGCATTCAAGGATTTTAGGCAAAAGACGCTCTGGGTATTCTTCGCCCTCTCCTCAATAATTCCATGCGGCGGAGTTTTGATAATGAACTCACTGATTGTTCTCAAGCTCTTCCAAACGAAGAGATTTAAGCAACAGCTGTCGGAATCGGAACCCGGTAGAAATTCAACAAACCAGACCAAGCGAGTGACAACTATGCTGCTTACAATCTCCACTGCATTCCTCTTATTGGTCACTCCTGGGCCAGTATTCTACCTCTACAGTACATACTGGGATTACCATGTTAGTCTCTATGAAACAGCCCTCTTCAACCTGGTCCGAGAGGTCGTCAATATCTGTATCAACGCTGACCACGCCATTAACTTCTTTCTCTACTTCTTGAGTGGTACCAAGTTCCGGAAGAGCTTCTTGGCGCTCATTGGGTGTAAGCCGTCAAGAAAGTCCTCGTCGGGAAGCCAACCAATGGATGCTTCGTCTATGACATTGAAAACCAGGTACGGTACAGTTAGATGCAATTTTCATTATAAAGCGCGAAAAAAACAGTATTTTGCGCGCTTGTGCCTTAGTTTACACAGCTGTTGTGGTGACCATGAGTAGTAATGATGGTACTTTTCATAAAAATGCAAATTAAAATTGATGTTTATTGGTAAATATGAAACGACACATCACACCCAGTAGTAATCATTTCCTAGAAACCTAAAATATGCTTATCAAGTGACTATAGTCTACTTTCAGCTGAAAGTGTGGCTGAATGAGCTTAGACTTGACCCTATATCAATAACATGGGAAGTGTGGTTGAATGAGCTTAGACTTGACCCTATATCAATAACACGGGAAGTGTGGCTGAATGAGCTTAGACTTGACTCTATATCAATAACATGGGAAGTGTGGTTGAATGAGCTTAGACTTGACCCTATATCAATAACAACAATATAGCTGTTTCTTCAAATCTGGTGATTATGTAATATAATTAGTAGACCATCATCCAGTAATTAACCCGCTCTCTGTACTGTAGGTGCTATACCATCACAAATTATGACGTTCGGGCAGTTTCTATATCATTTTCTATGGCATTAAACTTATGGACGATTTAAAAACTTGCGCACATGCAATTGTCTATTTTGTAAGTCTGCTATCAGCATGTATGATGATATTCAGTCAAATCTCTTGTCGTAGACAACGTTCACCTATATTACTCTTATAAGACGTTTCCCCTATTCATTATGTTGAACATGTGTTGTCAATTCTGATTAAGACATATAGTCACATACAGTAGCTAAATCCAAGTATCGTGAAAGTTATACGTCATAACAATCGTTCAAGTCTATTTGTCGCATATGTTGGTTAACACCGTCCATAGTTCAGGTGTAAATGATACTCGCATACACCCCGTTTCCATGTCATCAAGCTGTTTTACTATCCACTGTCCATAACGTATTAATGTATATCCTAAATTCTGTCTGTGATACTACTGTAACGACAGGACCACCGGTCATGATCTGTGATACAATGGAACGACAGGAACACCGGTCATGTCTGTGATATTAAACTGTAACGATAGGACAACCGGACCTGTCTGTGATACTACTGTAACGATAGGACAACCGGACCTGTCTGTGATACTATGTAACGACAGGACCACCGGACATGTCTGTGACACTACTGTAACAACAGGACCGCCGGAGCGGTCTGTGATATTACTGTAACGACCGGATCACCGGACTTTGTCTGTGATAATACTGTAATCACAAGACGTGATCTTACTGGAAAAATAACACCTGGAAATGATATTTCGATGAAATATATCTGTGACACTACTGTAGCAACAGGACCACCAGAGCTTTTCTGTGATATTGCTGTAACGACCGGATCACCGGACTTTGTCTGTGATGATACTGTAATGACAAGACCACGTTGGTCTTACTGGAAAAATAACATCTGGAAATGATATTTCGATAAAATATCGCGGCATATATGGTTATAATAAATCAGTAGATTAATTTTGGTAAACTGTGTCATTGTTTAGATCAATTAACCCTACCAGCCCGGGGGGAGGCCAAAATGCCTCCCTACCAAACTTTCTGCGCTATCTCCGGAACGACAAGAAACTGAGAGCTGACACTTCGTGACTTTATATTTTATCATATTGGGGTCATTTTGAGCCTATTTGCATAACCCCCCGAGTAGAGGATCATGGGTAAATTCAAGATGGCGGCCACGTGGGGTACCAGAAAAGTGATGTTTTCGTCATTTTTCTTCAAAATTTCTGCTTTTCCGCGATGAAAAGTGGAAAAAAAACTATTTATCATATTAATATTTACTAATTTATCATGCAGCTTTCGCGGAGAAATTTCATAAAAGAAAAATTCGAGAAATCTGATCGGAAAAATCGACCAAAAAGTGCCGTTTTTGGATTTTGTTACATTTTCTGGTAGAGCTTGATAGTATAGTATGGTAAGTTTCAGATCCCTGGCTTAAGGGGTAAGAAAAATAATTAGGGGGGACAAGTTCGGCCCCCTCCCCCCCCCCCCACCAGGCCTGGACAGGTCCCAAAAAGCCCAGGCCAGATAGGGTTTAATGATCCATGCCTGTCTGAGTTTTAATGCTTATATTACATATACTATATTTAGATGTTCGGCTTATGAACTTGGACATCTTTTATGAAAATTAAGAAAATTAATTTCATCACCTTTTTTTCTTTTCAGAATGCCTGAGCAATCCGAAGTTTCCAGCTGAAATATTTAAGAGTAAATATTAATAGAAGTCCCGTCAAACCTACATTCGTTCAACGTCTGTCAACGTGACATGTTATATTAGATTCAATTGTATTTACGACGACTGTAAACAAGTGATCTCAGGTTAATGATATTCCGGTTCAGACTATGTGTTGTGCAGGAATCTAGTTGAAAATACCCACACGCTATTGTATTTCGTAGACAAAATACAGTCATTGGAGTTTTTACTAGAAACATACGTTGATGCGCTGGATCAAGTCAAAAACAGTATTGATGAATATTCGTTACTAGTCTAATTAAAATTAAACCCTATCTACTCCCCCATATCTAACAGGATCTAACTCGAGTGTAACCAATCCTGAGAACGCTTCATAGTGCTTTGACGGGAACATTAATGACAGAGAAATTCTGGTTGACTCAGTCGACATAGACGCAGCGCTGGCGGGGTGTCTTTTCCTGTTGCCGCGGTCCCGACATTGTGGCACCATAATAATGGGTAGATATATGGACTGGTCTTTGATGTAAACATTGGGATAAACGGACACGCTGGCCTTATCTTCCCTCCCCGACTGCAAGTGGATGAGTCCAGATGCGATCATGATGTCATAATGCTATTAAATATCATGGTATGGACGCTCAGAACACCAAATTCAATTGAAATACGTAAGATCCTATATAGCGACATGAGGGAGCATGGATAGGATATTAATTTATTAATATTGATTCGTTACCTTGTGATATTATATCGGAATGACAGTGAGGAAGTCGGCGATTTTTGTGCTGAATGTTTAAAACCTCTGAACACTTGAGGGACATCGAGGGCGATCTCTTTAAGTATGAATAGATACACCGCAGAAGTAGCACAGAGCCATATAATAGGGTGGGTCACATTTTGTTGACTGGTCTGCTGTTTTTGTATGGATTTTGTCTTTGAGGACAAACATGCCAGACGTTCTGGATGACAACTCATCCAGAATGCAACTGATTTTAAAATTTTCAAGATATTTTAGTTAAAGAACAATATACACCGTGGAAGACAGAGAAGGTTTCCGAGCATGAACCCGAGGCGGAATTCCGAGAGCGAACATATATGTATACAATAACAGAACATCAACCTATGTGGTGATGGAAATCTTAACTTCACAGCCGCACCAGATGATGCAGTACTGCACAAGAAAATACCTCCACTGAAACTGTAATGTCCAGAAATTTCAGGTGTTTTGCCAGGAAAGATTTGTCGTTCCTGTAAGCCAAAAAGACACATATGCTGCAACCTGCTTCACGCAAACCCTTTAGTGTATATCACACGTGTGAATACTGCATCTTACCCCACCAGTATTATTCCTATACTTACTATTGGAATGTTATGGGAGTACAGGATGAGATTCCTCTTTTCTCATTGGTAAAGCTATTGAGTATCGAAGAAGTATATTATGGATGAAGAACTATCTTACTCATGGATGAGTATTATTAGTTATTCAGGTTTTCCCCTGGGTGTATGGAAAGTTACGACCCTCCCTGAAACTCGTACACCCTGAGGCGTCTTTATTACCCCTCAAGCCTGTTTATCGTATAGTAAAATGACACCTTTTGGTGAGTTATGTGTCGGCAGCTTCAGTGAAAATAATGCAGTATTCCATTAAATTTTGACGAGTGAGCAAAAGTTATTCCATAAATATTGAGATATGGTCAGCTGAATTTTCGAAGCGAGAGCGTCGTTTCCAATCGCACGTGAGTTGTTCTCTATACACCCCGAGTAGCAAGACATCACTCGGGGTGTATAGGTTTATACGACCCGACCTTTTAACCAATCACAATCCAGATATTGAATACGAATTTGCTTGTGGGGTAATAAATAATTATATACCTTCTGCCGAATTCGTGCTTATCGTTGACTCAGATATTTCCATCGGCTTCCTAAATCACTAACCCATTGGTTAGAGCAAAAGAAAGGACGAAAAAAGAACTAGCCATCAAAAGGCTGAAGAACAAGCCCCGGATTGTTTAAAGAAGCAGACAAAGGAAGTGTTATTGTCATAAAGGACATATCTGTTTATGAAGACAAAATGCTTGGAATACTAAGCGACAACCAAAGCTATACAACTCTAGAAACAATTAATTGCAGGAAAATTTAAAACAAAATTGAAAAACTCATCCAAATCATAGTCAAAACCTGAGTAAATCAGGAAAAGCATACCTTGTTGAATTTTGAGCCCAACACTAGCCAATTATATGGATTACACAAAGTCCATAAATCTGAAGAAATAATCCAGGCTATCCAAGAACAAACAATCTGAAGGCATCAGTGTTCATAGACCTGCGGATTTATCATTTCGACCCCTAGTCGCGGGCTCCATCTGTCCAACCAGTAGACTTTTTTATATTCCTTTAAACCCATAATCAAGTTTGTTCCGTCATACATCAGGGATGACATCGATTTTCTTAATCACTTGCCAATTAATCTTAACATTAATACCACTATCGTCGACAAAGAAAGTTTTGCCACATTGGGTGTCACATGAGTTAGGCTTGAAAGCCGTGACAATTATCCTGATGCAAAAAAAAATAACAACGTTTTTCAAAGAAATTTATTCTATCCGGAATTCAACTCATACGCGAGAACAATACCTTTGAATTTGGCGAGAAAAATCACACCCAGATAAAAGGAACAGCAATGGGTACGAAATTTGCCCCAACCTATGCAGCTTTAGTGCTGGGATCCTTTCAAACACAGTTATATTCTGACGTTCAACGCCAATTTGAAACGGAATTGAGAAATCAAAGAACTTTTCAAACGTTTCCTTGGTGACTGATTTTTTATTTGGGATATACAGAATGGGGTAGCATTGATAGTTTCTGTGGCATCCTTAACAGCCTTGATGCAAACAATAATATTCACTGTAGAGCAAAATGCACATACAATTTCATTTCTAGACATCTTACTCAAACGTGACAACGAAATTTTCACAGATATTTTCTACAAACACTAAACAGTATCTGTGCTACAATTCTTGCCACTTGTCACACATAGAGCTAGGTACCATTCATCTTAGCCCGACGAATCTGCACCATTGTAACACAGCCAAAACTCAAAGCAAAACGATCAAAGGAGCTAAAACAGTTTCTGAAAACGGGGCTTATCCACGTTCATAAAGTTAGACAGCGATTCGCAGTTCGCAGTTCCTTATTCGCGGGGAACAGTCATTCAGCGACTCAGAGCCGCGCCTCTAGCAGCGTCCCCTGGCGTCAGATTTGAGATACGAATATGCAAAGATATCGAGCATAACATTCTCTCTTGCTATACAGAGTTTGGAGTTCAAAGTACTCATAATAAAAAAATTACAGATTTCCATATCTGAAGAAATAATTGCTGGTCCCCTCGAATAACGAACTGCGAACTGCGAACCGCGGTCTCACTTTATGAACGAACCAGCGAGTTTGATTGATAATGCATCTGAAAAAGCCTCAACCATTGACATCCATCAAATTAGGACACCCGGAGAGGTCAATAACTCAGAAGAAATTGCAACATTTACACACACAAAATCCTAACGACGACAATTTTCCCCTATTATTAAAGATAATATATCCGTGTTAGAAACAAACGAAAGGTTACAGAAAGCCTTCGGTAATGTTAAAATCAGCAATGCAAAGAGACAAGTTACTAATCCTAAGAAACGTTTTCACTAAAGCTCAATTTAGGTCCCAAAATTCCCCTAAATGTGGAGATAAAAAATTCAAAGGTTGTGAAAACATTATTGTTAATGTATCATTCATTTCCAAAACAACACCAAATAATTCCACCTAAGTCGCAACATGGACTGCAATTCCCAGATTCTTATATATGTTATCGTGTGTATTTCATAATGCATTTCAGAAAATATAAATTGAGGAAAATGGGATATATTCTACGAAATCATGTACGTGTACACAGAGACAAAATAGAGACAGCCGAATTAAGACATCTTAACGTCAGCAAACACATAGGCAACCGTGCTCATAATATGAAAATACAATTTAGAATCTTTCCCTTTTATAAAATAAATAGCGATGATGCTTTTAAAAGGCTACAAATGGAAGAATATTTTATAAAAAGATTCAGTCCGGATTTGAACCGTTACTACATGGTCCAATGACACACCTGATTCGGCTAATGCATAAGTAAACTTCTTGACAGAAATGAACCAAATAGCTTTAAAAGTTCGATAGGATTCCAGAACCCTAATCTTAATGTTTAAATGTTATCAGCATCTAGTAGTTTTATGTTGAATATCTTTTTTCTGATGAGCATTTCAGTCAACGAGAATAAACAGCCGACAAACAGGAATATCATTGTTCAAGTCTTCTACAACTTTAGTAGCCCCTTAACACTGCCAGGATTTATTTTAGAATTAAATACATCTAAACTTGTTAAAACTATTGTATGTCTCTTATACCACAATTCTCTAGTCACATCTGAGACTAAAGGTCTGTCAGACTCTGAATGTCTGGACACTCTTTCTTTCTTTACTTCCACTTCTTTTATTCACTCTGGTCACAATTGTGACATAAGAGGTGCATATGGTACATTTGCGACAGTGTGGTTACTGTATCCTGTTGTGCAAACTTTTTGTAGTATTAAATTGGTAAGTGAGTGTCACAGATTTAGTTGCATTTGATCAGCTTATGGTGTTACTTGAAATAACAGTTTGTGGACGTATGTTCTCATTCTTTATCGTATGTATGTCCGTAACTTAATTATGCCATAGTATACATGTATCATTGTCATTAATGTTAAAACAAGTTTGAGTTCATTCATGTAGCCATTCTCTTCATGTAAACAGACAGCAAATTTGTCTTTAAAAATGTGTTCGTAACAGCCAAGCTTTTATCTGGGGGGTTCAATAGTGTAATCTATTAAAACGAATGAATTTTATTGGATAATAGCTGATTGGCATATCTACGTTTTCTTCCTGGGCAGGTGATAGTAGCAGGTGACCTGTACGTATGTTTACATTAACAGCGGGACATATGTATGTCAAACTTAACCTTCGTTGCAGTTATACATTGTATTAAAATGGGTTGTTCCATATTCAGAATGATGTCTTAATCTGTCATGTATATAAAGTTTGAAAATGAAAAGCTTTTTGTCTCCAGAGCAAAAGCGCACTGAGAAGCACGGAGTTTTGATATCACCCGGACACTGTGTACTGCTAAATATAATCCCACCTAACTTCATGCATTCGTTCAGCATGGATTGGAACGTTCCTGGTACATGTATGCCGACGCTCAAACGTTTCATCACATCACCACGGTCAGATGATTCAAATGGGAGAAAGAAACTAAACTTATATATGAACTATATTTTATGTACCAATAATCAGCAATCAACCAATGGTGTAGAGTTGGTGAAAACCACACTTATTATTTACTGAAATAATAACTTAGGTTAACTACTGTCAACTATCAGTGCATTTGAAGACCATGGGGAACGGGAAAACCTTTTCATTGTCTCCGATCGAATAAATATAATATATTTTGTCTACAGGAAACACACTTTATGTTGGAAACATAACGTTACATTACAGCTGAATAGCATAAATGATGCAATCATCAAATAATAATCGCGTGAGTGACCAATATTCTGCGTGACAGAGTTACATTTGGAGGGGTGGTGTAATTATCCAAGGTAATATTCAACTCGATTCGTTCAATTGCTAGAGCTTTATGTAGATCAATGATCAGGTAGATCAGGTTTAAGATCAATAACTTGCAGGTAGCTTGAAGTGGCTGATCAATAACTTTTAGAAGTTTTACTGCTGGAAATAACGAGACAATTATCGCTTTCTCCTACAAACAGAAAGAAAAACAATTAAATGATATTTCTTAAACGTTCTGAAAAATATAAAAAATAATTGGAGCCCTGTCTCTGATGGTTTCACCGAGGAATTTTAAATTGTTTTCTTGCAAGACATTGAAACATTCGTTGTTCTGTCAATCAACACAAGAACATAAGAAAGGGAAACTGCCGCTAACCCATAGGCGAGATATCATTACATGTCTTTCAAAAAGTAATAAACCCAAGCATTATTTATTATTGGAGACCACTTTCCCACCTAAATCTAACGTATGAATTAGCGTCTGACGGCATGACGGAAGGAAGTAAACCGATATGCGATGTCTTAATATCAAAGATTCACACCGGATTTATGAAAGGATGGAGAGAATACATGATTAATCAAATTATGGAATTTGCTGAAATTAGTCATATAACTTACTTGCTTTCACTCATATACTTCGGAAATGCGTCTGATTCAACTTATTAGTCTTTCTTAGTTTGTTTCTTTGAATCGATTAATTTTGCTGAATCCATAAAAAAAAGATATGTCGAAATATTTTACTGTACTATGTCAACGACGGTGATACAGAGCTGTTTCCTTTGAATTTTTCTCAGAGAGCGACATCGTATGTATTTCTCTGTATCTCGTTTTCTCGTGCGCAGAAGTGTTATCACTTGTGATTAAAGAAAATAGCAATATTTTAAAGAAATTACTATAGGGGAGGAATATCATCTTTAGCAATATGCGAGCGGTCAAGATTCTCTAAACGGTTCCAAACAAAACTCTGATGGAGTCTCTAGCTGTCCTAAAGAAATCGCCCTTCTGTAAGGGATGAAATAAATTATTCAAGAACACGAGCTGTCTGGATAGGATGGTAATCGTAATATAAGCCCGGAAACACTGAACAAAAGATTTGAGACTCAGCTGAGATCAGGGGGATTTTACATTACTGGAGAGTGGATTCTCGTGAAATCTAGGACGCACGATAATGAAGTAAAGAAAATAGCCAACGAATCAAATGAATGGTCGAGATGATATTTTGATTCAAGTGTATTGCAAAGGGGATTTTAAAATGACACATTTAGAGCATTTCATAGTCACAATAAAGACAACATGGATAAGAAGATTGCTTCGTAATAAGTGTGATCATGTCTACTTATTCAAAACGTTTGTACATAGTATTTAGCAAACAATCGTAAGCTATTTATAAAATCACTCAAAGAGAAATACACATATATTCGGAAAAAGCCGTTTGCAAGCGTGGGGAAGGATAATAACCCAACAATGCTTAACGAGTTTTGTTGTGATAATATATAGATGACACGACAAAGATATAACGGTAGACAAAAAATCAGTATGCTACAATCACTGGATGTTATAAACGTGTAGTTTATCGTCGATATAACAGAACAGTTTTTGTCCTTCGCAAAATATTTCAAATACGAACGAATTTTGTACACAGGGAAGTGGAATACATGCCTGACATCCAACGTTCAGCAGTGAGTGGTCAATCAATTTTTTTTTTTTTTTTTTGCATATTTCGTTTTTCCTGCAGTATTCTTGGTTTTGAGACATTCATATACACTCGAAGGGAATAACTCTATTAGTGAAATACAAGCAGATGACGCCAGATCAAGCTTACTAGCCAGATCAAGGCAAGATTGTGGAAAGGTATCTACATGCCAAACATACGAAAAGAATTCTAATGTTTTTCTAATTTCATTTTTCGGAAACAGTTGAATGGATGTTGAGAAATCAATTCTGGAAACGTACCTGCATATCAAATTTGAAAATATCCACAAACTAAATTTGAAATAATCAATTTAATACCCACATACCAAATTTGCAAGGGATCCATTGCATTTTCTTGCTGGACACAAAAAGGTTTAGTTAATTTTGTTTGTCATCTTCTGTGAATTAGGGATATGACGACTACATGTATCAGTAATGAATGTGGAATAGGACGACTATATCTGTACCGAATGCGGATCGAACAACTATATCTGGATTGAGTGTCGGGATGACAATTTTTTCGCCACTGAATTTCGGATACGACGACTACATCTGTAGACAATGTCGGATTGGACAACTATATCTGTACCGAATGTCGGAGATGACGACTATATCTTTACTGCATGTAAGATATCACGACTCCTTCTATGAACGAGCGGTATACATGTGTATCTACACTGAATGTCGGATTTGACGACTATCTGTGCTGCTTGTCGGATATCACGACTACATTTTCGCTGAATGTTTGATACAACGACTGTCGGATATGACGAATTTATTTGTACTGAGTGTCAGATAGGATCAATTTTAAGTGTACCGAATGCCCGACAGGACAACTATAACTATACCCAATGTCGGACAGAACGACTAGGCCTATATTAAGAACAGGTCACCTGTATCGCGTTGGCGTGTGGCGCGGCATACCGTTATCGTGTGTCTGTACTATCACGGCTCATTTGCGTACACTTCGCCATCCATAAGATGGCTTGCGAATCGTGTGTCTCCATTATCGCGGAGCGATATCCGGTGTTTTACCGGATTCTGTTCGGCCTTCATCCGGCGGAGAACAGACTCGAAAACTCTGATAAATTACAGGTTTTCATACATACCCCGGAAACAGATATTGCCTGGGCTTACAAAATATATAGGAATGAATAACTTTCGTATCATCCAAGAGGTGTGGTAGATCTGTAATTTTGAACAAGTAGATCATCACATGACTCGAAAATGGCGGGTTACGTTGGGGTTCATTCTCGTCTCGCGAGACTCCCTACTGCGAGAAAGAGTCTCACGTGTAAATGGGAGCCATCCCCCCAAAATTTGGGGGGTGAGTAGGCGGCGTATGATTTTTACCGTCTGTATCCGGCTTGTCATTGACCTACTGACTCCGCCGAGTTAGAAGCGAATTGCTAAACATAACGTGGGCTATATAATTGGAAAATGACTCTTTCCGTTTCGGAGCATATCAATCGCGAACAAATTATTGTCGGTATGTATACTTGGCCGTGAAAGCGAGTTATCTAATACAGGAAGTAGTTCGTACAGTTCCGATCCATTCTCAAAGAGAGCCGTGTCTACCGCAAGACGGTACATCTTCGGAAAATTTATCCCGGGTTCTTAGTGTGACATGTACTTGATCAGGGCAAGGCAGTTGCAGCATTTCTGTTCTTCATTCACTACATAGTACTGTTCACACGCCCTATGACATGTACTTTTGTTGCTATCATTATGCAAGTTTTGTTGTTAAAAAAATAAAACTGAACGTTGAACTTTATTTATGGCCTACAAGTTTGAAGCAGCAGATATAAATTTAGTTGACCTAGATTCTGCATTGAAGATCAACCATTGAAACGCGGAAAACAACGAATTACGTCAATTATACCGTATTTTCGCCTGCATGTTGTCTGATCGTACTATTCTTGTTTATCTGATGATGCTAAACAATAATGATCTTGTGATCTTTGGGTTAGGTCATAAATTTTCTGAAGATGTACCATTTTGCGTGTCTACCGGCGATTCATTGGTTTCTCGGTTCTCTGCCGCATTCCGAGTGGATGTAAGTGATTGTGATTAGTAATATGGTGGTTTTCCAACTCGTAAAGACGAAAATATTGGAAAATTGGAAAATCACAGCTTGAATAGCATCCAAAATATGCATATTTGTAAGTGATAATATGATTGTTATTTTTCCAGAAAATGGGACATATATATGTCTAAACTAGAATACGACATTGTTAAATTATGTCGTTTTCAATAGGCTTCTGACTCATCACCAGCTACATTTGTGGTATGAATTTAAATTGCCAGGTTGTAATCCTTTGTGAGATATCGAGTCCACAAGAAAGATGGACAGACGGACAGACAAGACAGACTTCGGGCAAAATTGAGTAATAAAACCGAATCTGTCTAAACCGTATTGCTCTTAAGGCCTTATTAAAGAATTTATATTTGTATATCAAATTTTCGATGTCTCATCATTCGATCATATCCAAATGTGGAGTGAAAAGTATCCCACCCTCCCCCTTCCCTGCCCTTGCTTACAATGATATCACGATCGGCAGAAGGGGGTCCCACTTTGCCAGCGCGTCTCTGAGTATTGAAGATATTATTACCTTAGAATATCGGGATCAGAGAGTTTCAGTGAAAATTTCCCAAAATTCTTATACCAAAACAATACCTCATTTAAAATGATTAAACAAAACTAAAACAAAGTTAAGTTTCCTTATTTATGTACGTTGAATTTAAATAAATTCGCTGGTTCGAATCACGCATGGGACTCGACCAAATTTCATCCTCTTGAGCAAAACTACATGCCAGCCATTCTTTATGTATATGCACTGATAACAATTGCGAAAAATAAGTAATTAGAAATCTAGTTAAAAAATACCTTGATTTCCTTGTATTTTAGAACAATTCAGTGACCTTTACTCATAATTTTTAGCTTCTGGTATCATTTTGAAATAATGTTATGACTATTGATATTCTACGGCTCACACTGCAGACCTGGCCAGCAGTGAAACCTGACGACCGGCAGTTCGTTTACTGGCGGCGACGAAGATGCAGAGTGAATCACCGTGGGTGGATCCTTCCAGCTCAAAGACTAAAAGCCTAGGTTTAATGTACATATATTCTGTTGAGCATCGGTTGTCGTCAAGATCTTCAGGTACACTCGTCAACAACCCAACACGCGAAACTAATTATATTATCAATCAATCTGCTATTTATGTAACTCTCCGGAAGAATCTTCAAGAATCGAACGATTAAATAATACTTGATGGAAAGCCATCCACCTTCACAAGTCTCTAATTATCCACTTAGATCGATTGAATAATGACCCCAAGATCTGGAGCAGAAGTCATGTAATAGTATATTTAAATATAAATGTACTTTCTGCATACGCGGGCTAATTACGTCAGATGATTCTTCAGAAACAGCGTTTCGAATGTATGTACACGATAAACACTCGACGTGGAGACAATTGTGGTGCTCCAGATATCAGTGTGTTTTTTAATGTTTAACATAGCTCAGACTTTGACATCTCAAATGCACCACACATGTTAATAGATAACGGCAAAATGGAAGCGAGGAGCAAGGAATCCGTTTCACAGGAGCACAATTTGAACCCAGATTGATAATCGCTAAAACCAACTTTTTCAGCTCCGTCGTTCATGGGCTACAGTATCGAGTACATAAGACTACCGATAGAAAATATTTTCGATTCTGCGAATCAATTCCGGCGAAGAACGCATTGACCCATGCCACTCAGTTATGTCAATCAGTTTATTTATCCTCGTAAAACTTGTAGGTGGTCAGCAGCCACAGAATGTTTCAATTGGGGAATCACGCATGGGACTCGACCAAATTTCATCCTCTTGAGCAAAACATGCCAGCCATGCTTTATGTATAGGCACTGAATAAACTTGGGAAAAATAAGTAATTAGAAATCTAGTTAAAAGATACCTTGATTCCTTGTATTTTAGAACAATTCAGTGACCTTCACTCATACTTTTTAGCTTCCGGTATCATTTTGAAACAAGGTTGGAACGATTTATATCCCAAGGCTCGCACTGTAGACATGGCCAGCAGTGAAATCTGACGACCGGCAGCTCGTCTATTGGCGGTGAGAAAGATGCAGAGTGAATCACTGTGGGTGAATCCTTCCAGCTCAAAGACTAAAAGCCTATGTTACATTATTCTTTGAGCATCTGTTGTCGACAAGATCTTCAGGTACACACTTCAACTACCCAAAACACGAAACTATATTATCAATCAATCTGCTATTTATGTAACTCTCCGGAAGAATCTCCAAGAATCGAACGATTAAATAATAATTTCTTGGATAGGCATTTAGAAGTCGGCGTATATAACACAATGCTATTCTATGGATAACAACTTCTTTATTGCTGTGGCGCTGACGTTTCGTTGGAGATGCTTCCAACATTTTCAAAGCTAATGAAAAAGCTTTGAAAACTTTGGAAGTTGTTATCCATAGAATAGCATTGTGGGATTAAATAATACTTGATGGAAAGCCATATCCACCTTCAGCAATTTTCCAACTCTCTATGAAAGCCGGAAACACATGTTGCGGTTAGATTTGATGGTTGGTTGGTTGTTTTAAGTTTAACGTCGCATCTAACCTTATTGGTCACACGGCGACGATGACCCAAACAAACATACCCTAACAAAACCCTAACCCTAACAAAAACCTAACCAAAACTTCAAAAAGAATTGAATTTCGAATTTTGAAAATTAAGCTCTACAGACACTGATCACAATGGATCCTCAGAGAGCCCAATCTGTTTGGTACTTTAATCTACCTCCTGTGCCAAACAAACATGGTACAAACAAGCTGCCCTAAGCCGGAGGGCCGGTTAGATTTGAACAACGCTATACATGTTATACTGTATCAGATATCAAGTTCAAAGAAATACATCCTTCCCCATCCACGACCGTTTAACGGTCACAAGTCTCTAATTAACGACTTGGATCGATTGAATAATAACCCCAAGATCTGGAACAGAAGTCGTGTAATAGTATTTTTAAATATAAATGTACTTTTTGCAATCCCGAGCTAATTACGTCAGATGATTCTTCAGAAACAGCGTTTCGAATGTATGTACACGATAAACTCTCGACGTGGAAACAACTGTGGTGCTCCCGATATCAGTACCGGTATGTTTTTTAATGTTTAACCTAGGTCAGACTAGGGAAAGCTCAAATGCACCACCCATGTTAATATGTAACAGCAAAATGAAAGCGAAGAGCAAGGAATCCGTTTCACAGGAGCACAAGTGGCACAATTTGAACCCAGATTGGTAATCGCTAAAACCAAATGTTTCAACTCCTTTGTTCTACGAATCAATTCCGGCGAAGAACGCATTGACCCATGTCACTCAGTTATGTCAATCAGTTTATTCATCTTCGTAAAACTTGAAGGCTGTCAGCATCCACAGAATGTTTCATTTGAGGAATAGTCGCGTTCAATTCGCCGAATGCCCACCTTATTCAAAAGCATGAAACTGAATCGAGAGTACATAGGCGACTTTATGAAACGGAATTTTTGTTATTTGAGATCAAACTATCTCAGTATAGCACAGATTCTAGTGCTGAAAATTGACCGAGTCCTATGCAGGATTCGAACCAGCGACCACCCCAGACTAATGTACCCAACCGCCAGTTCGCTATATAGCTGAAAGATTGTTGAACGCGACGTTAAACCTTAATTCTCTCTCTCTCTCTCTCTCTCTCTCTCTCAAACGCCAGCAATATATGGGCCTCCCATGCTTTAGATCGCCGACATATAGTGCTGTCGGTTGGGTGCCTTGTTCTGGTGGTCGCTGGTTTGAATCCTGCATGGGAATAGGTCCATTTTCAGGACTAGAATCTGTTTGCGATCCCCTGTCAACAAGCTGATGTGAACACCTGGCAGAAACTCAATGGGAATACAATTAAACCGCTGGGGAATTCAGGCTTCGAAAAAAACCGTGACCAAAAGCCTTGTGGACGTCAATATCTTTGATGAAAAAAAAAGATTATTAATTCCGAGCTGTTTTGAACGGTTGACCCAAATGGCCAGCAGAAGTTTGAAGTGACATCGAAACTTTGTGAACATATTGTGACTAGTAGCCTTGTTATACAGAGAACATCGAGGACTCAGAAACAGTCATCATGGAGGGACCTAAATACAGAGCCGTTGAAAATAAAAACTCGTAGTATCCGAACAGTACGTGATTGAGTGTTCCAATCGAGAAAAGGTAAAGCATACAGTACACGCCAACCGATGAACTTTGCGAAGATCAAGATTGTTGACAACACCGTTCATATTGATGAAAATACCCTTCTTCTGGAACACACTGTGCTAGCAACCTCCAAATGTTAACCTAAATTCGTTAAATTTCGAGCAGATAAATCCCCAAATAAGATTCAAGAAGTTGCACGGCAGAACTTCGTTCACACGAGATCGTAAACAAGTAAAATCCTTTAGGAAATATTTCGTGCTGTGGCTTCAAGAACCTTTCGTGGTGAATGTAAGTGGATATGTAAAAGCTCTATAAATGTCTTGCAGAATAACTTGATGCGAAAGGACGCATGCATACGCACACGTATATACCTGCGATTTTTCTCTCTCTACTCTGTACCACAATTTCTCATCAGGACCTCATACAACTTAGCTCATTGATAATCTCGTTCCTCAAGAGCAATAATCACCAATATATTCATGTCATAAGAAATAATGCTTTCATCAGTTCCTCTATACTTATACATATAAATATAACGAATATAATTATTGGAGTGTTTCTTTGTTAGTAGAATTGCTTTAATTTCTCATTGGTGGCGTTAAATTTGGCAACACTTTAATTTATGTGACGCAGTATATAGGTATTTCAATAGGTAGGCTACTTATTGTGCATCTCTTTTGGCAGGCATATAACTGTTCTCTTATAGAATACGACTATGTCCAGAAATTAGAAAATGATTATCTCAAAACCCGTTCTTGTAAACCACCAATCGCAATATAGACGATCTTCCAATAGGTGACACAGGGAAAGATATATATGCACCTTCACTGGCGTAGATACATTTGGATGAAAATCAAGTTTTAAATTAGACTTCAGTCACATGAGTCCACTGATTCGGCCCCCAAAACAGATTATATCAATGCAACCTTAACCCTATCTTGCCTGGGCGATTTAGGGTGTACTGCAGCATGGATGTAAATTGTCCCCTATATATTTTCGCTATCTCTAAAGCTAAAGTACTGAAACTTACCACATTATATCTTTGGGTCGAGCTCTACTAAATAAATGTAAAAATAAACCACAGGAGGAATTTTTTGAACGATTTTTTTTTTATTTATGTGTTTTCTTCGAAAAAAAGCAATGATAAATTACAAATACTAACCTGATGTGAAATAAATAAATCATTTTCTGGCATCTCATATGATCTCCATTTTGAATTTACCCATGAGGGGTTTGCTTGGGGGTTATGCACCTCAAAATCACCCCAACATGATAAACCACCAAGTCACGGAGTATCAGCTCTCAAGTTTTTGTCGTTCCGCATTATGGAGAATTTTGGAGGGGTGGATCGAATGAACATACCGACAACATAGCGCAACGTTTTTCACCAACAAGTGACGTTAGGGAAAGAAAGAGAGCATATCAGAAACATTGAATGGCTACGAAGTGGTCGCGCTGTTCTAGAATTCGAATGTTTGTTTTTCGGTGACAAAATGTTTTCATTTAGTGTTGACTTTTCCAGGAATGTACGTAGATTATATAGGCCATCTTGAATTCTGCACTATGTGCACGAGTCGTACATTTGATTCGCCAGAATTTGGTTGTTCGGTGAATTGAAACAATCAAATGTGATCCACATGTTGTGTTTCAACATGTGATCCAAGAAATGTGATCCAAATGTGATCTAAGTTGCCACATGAACAGGTACAACAAAAGCGTACCTGAGATACAACACATATCACGAATCGTTAGATTCTTGGTATGTGCTTTAGAATAGGTTAACCGGAAGACTATACTGTGAAGTCATGTGACTCTGTCAGTATGTCGGCACCTCTTCCCACTTCCCTTATATGTGTTGTAATCCAAGGAATTGTGAATCTCGATCTTCTTAGTCATTTCGAGATTTGTTGTAATATACAGAGCTAGCATCCAGTTATGAGATCGCCACAATTTGGTCTATACAGAGGTAGCATCCGGTTGTGAGATCACCACAATTTGGCCTATTCAGAGCTAGCATCCAGTGTGAGGTCGCCACAATTCGGTCTAAACAAAGATGGCATCCAGTTGTGAGGTCACCAAAATTTGGTCTATACAGATCTAGCATTCAGTTGTGAGGTCATCACAATTTGGCCTATACAGAGAGAGAGAGAACTAAGGTTTAAAGGTCAACCCAAACGCTCTGAGGTCAAAAATATAAAAAAATAGTCCTTTCGATTCTGAAAATAATGATATTTTTTTCATAATTTTGTGCAGTCTGGTTGGCGAGATATTGCCGTTTGAAAGGTGAAAATCGCTCTCCTGTCAATTCCAGCTGTGACGTCACGGAGGGAAGCCGTCTTGTATTCTCTATGTTAAAGCCGTATACCACAGTCGTATGTAGCTGCTGATTTCTGGAGATTTTCGGAGTATCGGGGCATCATTTTTTAAATATGCCGCGACGTTGTGTAGTGGGAGGTTGCAGTTTTACTACAGATGACGGTGTTAGTATTCATTTGTGGCCCAAAGACGAGAACATCGCTGCAAATTGGACGAAATTTGTACGCAACACGAAAGTGTGGATAGAGGGCCCGAGCCAGTACTCGTATAATTTGCTCGGCACATTTTGACAGAAAGACATCATTCGAGGACATCTACAGCGTAGCAGTTGAATTCTGGTACAAACCAAAACTAAAGAGAACAGCTATTCCAACTATCAAACGTAAGAACAATCAGAATGTGACGGCAAAGAAATTGGACAAGGAGAATCTATCACGGACATCGGCTGAACGAACCTAGCCTGCAAGCGAGGCCTCGGGCAGGGGGACGGCTGTACATGCCCTGCTCGCTCTCGCGTGGCATTTGTTGCTTGAGCACCTACAGGTTAGACTGGATGAGTCTCTATTTCATATATACACGTTTAACCATTTGTTCCAATGTGTCTTAATGTCTGTATTTGTATGTTCAATTTTATTCATTCTATGTATGCGTTTTTAGCCAAATGTTGGCACAAACTTCACGCAAATAAATTATCTAAATTATATACTATTTAATAATAATAATAAAATGATCTTTCATAAATATATATACGTTTGATAAGTAAATAAATAAAAAACACCAATTGGAGTGAATGGCTGTAGATACAGAAGTGATAATTATACTTTCATAATCCCTTGACATTTGAGATTGTGGGAATATCATTCGATTTCAATTTAATTGAGGTAATTTGTCGAAAATTGAGCAAATGTGAATGCCGATCCACTCACCACGGCTTACTTTTCGCCATGAATGTCCAAAGTTTTTTTATCAAACTATATAATTCTGAAATTGGTATTTCATGGGGATTATGGGAAAACAAACAAAATTCAAGTCGGACGTATATCAGTAGAGTTATCAACAGTTTACTGTCCATACTGCCGAATCCCGGAGTTTATCCCTTCGAAAAGGCTGCCTCGGTCAGTAACAACAATAACAACACAGATGTGCTCGTTCGTTACATCACAGAATCGTTCTACATTCAATACAGTTTGAAATATATGGACATTTGGTCTTATAGATGACGATAATAAGGTTTCCAGTCAAGTTGCATACCAATCTGTATTCAACAAACGACCTCTCCGAATCCTGTTGTCGTCGAGTTCCACGTTGTCAGAGTGGTTGTCACTGTCAGAATCGGAGCCGTACGGCTCAAATTGATAGGGCTGAATTCCGCCGTTGGTCTGCAAACAACTGTTAATTTGCCCGTCATCATCCTCCTCTATGTCTATTTCATCTTCTTGGCGAAAAATATTTCCATCTAAGCAGCTGATATCGCTCGAATCGACATCTGAACCGGAGCTCTGACTGCACTCACTTTCCATGTTACCCGCTGTTTTTTCTCAGGCAACTTCCCTGCGTGACGTCATCAACCCAGCTGTGAAAGTGTGGAAAAGCCCACTTTGCTCCAATATTACGTGTGTTTCTGATCAGATTAGAATTTTTTCAATATTTTTTTCATACAAAGTGAAGTATGAACTATGATTTTTAAGGATTTTTAGACCAAAAAAAATTCCGTTTGGGTTGACCTTTAACGTCGCGTTCAGCAATATTTCAGCTATATAGCGACGACCAAACAAAATAACTCAGTAAACTAATGCATTCGAAACACATAAATACATTAAAATTTATACAACAAACCGATCTTTCTCAAATAATCTAAAATACAATCTTCTTTTACTCGACTAAAAAGATCTTCCAGAGTGGCCTCTCGACAAAAGTTATCTCTTACAATCTTAAAATCTATACAGTCGATAAGAATCTATATCCACCCTTTTGTAATGTTTAGTTTCACTTGAATTATGGAAAGTTGTTTTTGTTCATATTCACCTTTCTCATTCTCATTTCTTTGTGGGAACGTAGGCGCAGTATTATTAGATTCAGTTTGCGAATAAATGTCTTTGTGCAATATTTCCGTTTATGTATGGTTATTCACCGTTTGAATCTTTGAGTTCCTTGTGACAGCTGACGGGACGACAACTGTGGAGTCGGCAAGAAAATAGTGTTGATTTCTGAGCAACCCGTGTAGATCTCCGCCTCTGTAGCCACAGTTTCTTCAGCACTGTGAGTAGTAAGAGACGGGGGGTTCAGAAACACCCAGTTCGCGGAGCTATTACTTAAATACTAGAGAAACGCCGCCATCTTGGTGCGGGGCGGGCGTGAGAGACGGGGGGTTCCGAAACACCCAGTTCGCGGAGCTATTACTCCGCCGCGTTGGTGCGGTGTCGGCGCGGTGTCGCCGCGGGCGCCGTTCGTCGACGAATCGGCGACGCGTGACTAATGCGGTTCGCCCGCAGGCACGTGACTCGCGGTGTAATTACAGCCTATCGGCCTATCTTCAAGACTCCACCATAGCTAGATCACCATAAGTAGACCACCCTGTCCCCATAAATAGGTCGCCATATAGTCGTATGGCCTTATATAATCGGGGTGGTAGGTAGAGACTATCTTTGTAACTAGGTGAGTAGGTCGAGGTGTCGTCAAGGGTCAGATGATCAACTGATAACATAACCAATGCGTATATAAAGACTTCTCGTGCGCTTCTCACTTTATTCTACGACTGTCGCACCTGTATAAGCCGATATGTATAGACTAATGAGTAACCTTTACGCTTTAGTGAGCGGTGAAGGAAATTCTCCTCGAGTAACATTTCAACGTATACGGCATAATGGGCAGATTATAAAACCTTATGGCGTTGCCATACGACTGACGAGAGATGGGTGGTTTTCATTCAAACAATTCCTGCCTAGAGTGGATAGAATGATTCAGGCTAAAGAGACGATTGAAACTCCATTCAAGCTACAAGATAATATATACATAAGCACTGCAGCGTATGAAGGGGAATGGCTCGTCCACATAAGAGAGTGGTACCTAAAATCACCAACCAGCGAGTTGAAACCGGGTCGGAACGGACACACGCTGAACACGAAAGGCTGGGATATGTTGAAAAAACTCATTCCTATCATTGAGATCAACATGATTGAAATAGAACAGCGTTCCGTCAGCAACGAATTCAACAAGTCTATCACAGGACCAATTCTCCCACCTAAACCAGTTGGATCTGCCGCGAGTGATCTACCGAGCGAAAATTTGGTGAATGATAATGGCGGATATTCATACGATGAAGCGGACGGCGTCTCTATGTGCGGCATTTTACACCGCAACCAAATGGAACAGTTGTATTGTGACACGTGCAATCCCTTTGGGGCTGGACTACTTCAGCGATGAAAACTCGAACAATGTGAACATTAGAAGAAAGACTGTTCCTATTTCGTCATTCATATATGGGACTTCATAACGTTAAACATTTTTTCCTAACCCTTCACGCTATTAATGGAAGGCTTCGTATAATAAGTGAGACTTGTGTATACCGTTATTAACTGCAAGACTGGTCGATCTCGGTTAAAATCAAATCGGTTAACGGAATTTCTCCTATTTGTTCGGGTATTCCCCCGTGATACGTCGTATGACGCCACAGCCAATGGTGAACGGTTGCACAATCCCGACGCTATGTTGTACAATTCACCTGATTTCACTATCATCTGATATAGAACAAAGAATTTCCATGACGTATAATCAATATGACACCAATGAGAAAATAATCATGACAGCAGTGAGGACAAATTCTGCCGAATCAACGTTATTGTTCAATATTCTGCAATATTGAGTCAATGCCGCATTTTCATGTATAACCTATTCCCCTATTTACTCATTCTGTCAGTTGTATTAAAGGTTTTCAGTTTATACCGTCACATTTCTGTGTGCGTTTTCAATACTACTAGTGTATACCCATATTCTACTACAGCACGTTGTCAATTGAAAACTGTATACAATGTTTACAGCTTATACGTGTATATTTTTCTGGAAAACATTTCGAAAGTCTGTCGACATTGCATTTTTCGACTATTGTATATAAGCCATCATGTCCTATACGAACATGCAACAATCTCTGACCATCTTACTTTACAGGTAAAGCACTTCAAGTTTGTCACCTGAACATATTATGTCAAACTGTACCCTTGATATATTCACGTTTGTCTATCACAATACCAAAGTAACCTCCTCAACATAGTCTACGTCACTGTAATGTGTCAGCGGTCATCAAACATTTTTTTACCCCGTGAAAATCTCAACTTTATGTCTAATGTAAGAATTAATAGAGCGTGCCATTCTCTCGTACTCTACAGATTTGCGAGTTCAACGTATGAAAGTCTCGTTAACGATCTATAATCGACTACAGGCCAAATGACATGAAGGAGAGGTCAACCTCATTAGTTCCGCCCGACTGGAATTGAATACGACACTCTGTTCACAGTTTATACAATCTTGAGACAAGTTTGAAAGCGCTGAACTAGAACTTCGGGGTCATAAATTAGCCTTTAAACTTGTGCAAGGTGTAAAATAGTGAATAAAACAGCATAACCAGTGTCTTTTTGTTGATAAAATATTTGATGTTATTATTAACGTCAAAGCTTTATGGAGGCACAGCTGGAAACTGGAAATGATCTTCTTCAATCGACTTTCAGTGACAGACATAGACTATGAGGAAGCACTCAGACAGACGATTAAGATGCGGAAATGCTTATTCGATAAGTTGATTGATGACGGTGATAGCGAGGACTCCGAATAAAGATCCCAGTGGAAATATTCGTACATAAACATTGAATGGAAGGCTAGATATCGAAATGATACCCACAACAATTTCATATAAGCAGTTTTCTCTCATTATTTGCTCAGTGCTATGAGTTGATGAATAAAGCGATTATTTAGTAATCTTCGTATTGCTTTGCCCCTATTTTATACTAGTCACATAATTCCTCCTCCTCCTCCTCCTCCTCCTCCTCTCCCTCCTCCTCCTCCTCACACACACACACACACACACACACACACACACACACCTCCTCCTCCGCCAAAAGTGTCTTTTACCATTATGTCTATTTTGGTCGGACAGGAATCGATTTCTGATAAACTAGAAATCATTGGCGTTATTGTACGCGTGTGAATTTTGGGCGTATGAATGTTTAGCACGCCATAGCATGAACATTAACAGTCGAAAATTGAATAACACGGGACCAACTCTAGAACAGGACTGGTGTTCAGAGAATATATATATATATATATTATTTTGTTATCGAGAACGAGTGTAAATGTTAATAGTTAAAATAGTGAACAATGGCGATGTTTGGATGTGTACGGATGAGTTGTCTGATTAAGAATTCGCAAAAAGCGAATTCAGGGCGATTGCACGCTCGAATCGAAATCCATGTCACCACGGACATCGGCAGCGCTTCTCGAGAAAGCTCGTGTACGGATATGCCGGGAAAACTTACCTTCTATCGCGGGGACAAACTGTTTGAGTTGATTTCCCAGTTTTCAACAACAGTCTCGCCCTAAGAAGGTACCATTTTCGTACACGCAGTAATCGCCTCAGACGTCGTAATGCGCTTTTGTTAAATGAGCACGTAGTATAACCGATTTACTTTCCTTAACATGACAATAATCCTCTAAAATGGGGACTGCACCGATTGTACATTATCTCCTTTTCCTTGGGTGAACAAACATTTGTAGGATTTCATACTATGGGTCGACTTAGGACCGTTTTTCAATACAGAGTTAACTTGTTCATGGTATTGCATGAACAGTTAGAGGGGGGTCCGCTTTAGCGTTAAAGCCTAATGTATGTAAGTGTGTAGTTTACACATATCGTATTTCGCTTTCACGAAATTAATGCACTCACCGTCGAAGGTCCCACATGCGCGTCGTTTCGAGGGCGATCGCCAGGGGCTCGTGATATCAACATTGTTTGAATCCGGCCCACAAGTCTGTTGTCGGATTCGTTCCAATTCGCAGTCCCATACTTTTGTGAGACCGTTCACGAATTCGTCTTCGTCCCAGCTGAAATAGGTACAAATGGGAGTCATACACTTTACGTTATCAAAGCACCCTGGAGTAGAATAGTCATAAGATTCAAATCTGACTTATCCCCCGAAAATTCCTAACATGACTCGCTATAACATCGTATGACGTTGTCGTACAACGCGCCTCTCTCTCGGCTATCGAACGGCGTTAGATTCATCCCCGTAACCCTTCCCGTTCCCAAGATATTGAGATGTTTCCGAAATTCGTGCGATTCATCTTGTGACGTCACTATGACGTCACCGTGGTAATCCAACGACGCGTCTCTCTCCTGGCTATCCAACGACGTAAGTTTCATCGCAGTAGCCCTTCCCGTTCCAGAGATATTGAGATTCTAATGAGTTTCAAAAAAAAATTAAAAAAAAAAAAATCGAAAAATTTTTTGGTCGAAAACGGAATTTCCAAGCTTTAGGTAAACAATTATACATTCTACCTATTTATCGAGTATATTTTTAATGAAGTGTAAGGGGAAATATATACGTCTCGGGTCAGCGAACCAACCAGTCGTGCATGACGAAGTATATATCAAACATGACTACAAGTGTCCTCGGGCTACAACTGCTCGTGCGTGACGAAGTCTATCTTTGTAACACTCATAATACCATACACACCTTTGTAATATATATCTAGCCGGATAGTGGGCTTTAGGGCAGCATCCTTTTGTTTGTCACTTTAGCCGACCCCATAGCTTGGCTAAGCCTATCCGTATGCAGTACCTATGTGCATGTTTGCCTAGGAATTGTGATAATCTTGTTTGTACATGGCATCGTTTTTTAACAAACATTGATGTATGTATATATATTTTTATGTTTCTGTATGTATTCGTGTATGGAAATAAAGTAAAGTAAGATAAGATTCGCTTGACAGCTCAGGTCTCATTGAGAATGGTGTCATACACGTCCTGATCATGATTAAAGCGTGTTTGGACTTGCAGAAACTAGTAAAAAAGTGCGCTTGATAAGCACGGTGTAAATGTCTGGAGGACTAGTATGGTATAATGTCACCTAGGGTTGTAATAAATCATTAATTAACTTCGCGGTTAAGCCGCTGAGGATGTCCATTTGGATACTCTGCCTATATTAATGAGGAAATTTCCTATACCCATGTATGGAAAAACTTCACATAGTATAATTTTAGCAATAGGCTCTTAACCTATGAGGAAAAACAAATGTGCTGAAAAGCTTACCCATAATAATCGTTCGAAGGTAGTCCTCTGTCCATCCTGTCCAATCCGAGTATGTCTTTTCAACACTGTCACAACAAGCTATTTTACATTAAGAGCAAGGTTTTATCACGCGAGTGTTCAGCTTTTGATGTCAAGCTCCTTAAATATACCATTAGTTGAGTTTGAAAATAGAACTGATGTCACCTTCGAAGCAACGATTCGAGAACACCACGGGAAATTCATCACCAGTGTGGAAGATGTGTGTCAGTTTTAATTAAAAATCATTCGTGCGAGACGTAGTATCGTTTTATAATAGAGTAAAACAAGGCCATATATGTCCTCCGGCTGTGGACACGGTTGGGTGAACAGACGATGAACATCGCAAACACTCCTCAAGCTATAGCTAACATTGAACCATGTGGTGTGCACATGCTACCCATAATAATCGTTTGAAGGTAGTCCATCCTGTCCATCCGAGTATGTCTTTTCAACACTGTCACAACAAGCTATTTTACATTAAGAGCAAGGTTTTATCACGCGAGTGTTCAGCTTTTGATGTCAGGCTCCTTAAATATACCATTAGTCGAGTCTGAAAATAGAACTGATGTCACCTTCGAAGGGCAAATATACGATTCGAGAACACCACGAGAAATTCATCACCAGTGTGGAAGATGAGTGTGAGTTTTAATTAAAAATCATTCGAGCGAGACGTAGTATCGTTTTATAATAGAGTAAAACAAGGCCATATATGTCCTCCGGCTGTGGACACGGTTGGTTGAACAGACGATGAACATCGCAAACACTCCTCAAGCTATAGCTTACATTGAACCATGTGGTGTGCACATGCACCTGTGCCATGTGTATCGGTATTCTCAACGTGAGTGGTGAAATGCGAGTTTTCTGTCCATTTATAAGAGCTTTCCCCCACATACGTGACTCTTATAATATGACATTAATAAACGATGAGTCTCGCGAGCCCGCCAACCTGGTCAAACATATATTTATATATCCCACAGAGCTCGACATTTCCACAGATTGACCGCGTTTATTATACCGTATAGACGAGTCCTGAAGGTTCGTCGATAGGCTATTACACCGTGCGTCACGCGAACACCGCGAACCGGGGGTCGATCGACGATTATATCCTCGGGCGAGTTTCGTAAATAGCCGACCTAGAACACCGCATTAGTCACGCTCCGCGATCCATCGCGCGGTCGCCCCCGTTCGCCGGCGGAGCGTGACTAATGCGGTGTTCTAGGTCGGCTATTTACGAAACTCGCC
>JAVTVY010008423.1:0-44265 GCA_036873755.1 Hanleya hanleyi
CAGTCATCTTGGATTACATACTACCTCAATGGAAATCAATACCAATGACCATCTAACTGATGTGAAGCAACTTCTCAAGTTGGAAGTCAATCAGACAAATTGTTCTCACGATACTGCGTTCACAAGTTGCAGAACAGACGGAACACAAGATGATCAATGACAGCCATCTTGGATTACATACCGTGAAGCACCTTCTCAAGTTTGAAGTCGATTGGTTGAGTTGTTCTCAAGATATCGTGTTCACAAGATGCAGGATGGACGGAATCCAAGATGGTCATTGGCAACCATCTTCAATTACAGTCTACCTCAATGAAAATCAGTACTAATGGCCGTCTAACTGATGTGAAGCACCTTTTCGAGTTTGAAGTCGGTTGGTCAAACTGTTCTGAAGATATCGCGTTAACAAGATGCGGAACAGACGGAATCCAATAAGATCAATGACAGCCATATTGGATTACGTACCTCAGTAAACCTCAGTAATCAATACCAATAGCCGTGTAATTGATGTGAAGCAACTTCTCAAGTTTGAAGTCAATTGGACGCATTGTTCTCGAGACATCGCATTCACCAGATGTGGGATGAATGGAATCCAATATGGTCAATGGCAGCCATCGTGGATTACGTACCCCAGCGAGAATGAATACCAATGGCCGTCTAGCTGATGTGAAGCACCTTCTCAAGTTTGAAGTCGACTGATCGAATTGTTCTCAAGATATCGTGTTCACAACATGTGGGACGGATGGACAGAGGGACAGACAGACAGAAGGACAGACAGAAGGAGGGAGGGACGGACGGCTGGCATTTCCAAGTCCTCTAACCACCTTCGTGGCAGAGGACAATAACACTCCCTATCACACATGTCGATGATTCAAGATCCGGGCACAAGAACAGAGTTTCTGTGTTGAAAGACCCCGCTGTCGGCAGATCATGGTCAAACGCCTGGCCCGTCTCACTTTGCGGGGACAAGTGTACGGTATATGCAAAAGTCATCTCGTATATTTTATCTTGATTCATCGGATCAATATTTTATTCTCTAGAAACCGCCATGACATTCTGCTAAGGTTAATAGAATTTAGATATATCGATCAATTCAAGGAGATAGTTCTCTCTTCATGAGGTCAACCTATCATTCCCACGCATTTGTGGGCAAAGCTTGACGCTTTAGACAAACATTCCTAAATCGTGGAGAAGATTTGTAACTGGACAGTACTCAGAACATACAAATGAGGGTGTTGATGCCAGATCTATATAAGTGACAAGTAGAATGGGGAGCGACTTTTGTAGATCTGGTTTTGATCCAATCGACAACTGTGTTTCCAAGCTTACCGGTAATTGTTCACATGGATCATGCTCAACACCATCTTGCTGTTCTGCCACCTCACACTGGGCTGTTGGTTCTGTCTTTACTGTTACATCTCCCTCTTCCATAGATACATTTGCAGAATGCCGGTACGTGATTTCATCATCTTGCACCAATAATCTCGTCGCTTGATCAAGAGGTTCCAGTTTTACTGATAAGTCTTCCATTGTCCTCTCAATTATAACAGAAAATTTAGTCCCACTGAAATAAAAACACAACAATAATGTTTCAGTAGTTGCTTGAAGGAGAAATTTTCGGTAATTCAGCTTAAACGTCACATCTGAACTACTAGGTTACTTTACCTAGGATTAATGTCATCGAAAAACTATGAAACCACATAATTCATATATTTTTTATCATTTAGAAAGTGATCGTATAACAGTATTTGCGTTATTCTGGGATTAGATTATCTTACAATAGCACAAATTCTAGTGCAGAAAATTTGGTCGAGTCCCGTGCGGGATTCGAACCAGCGACCCCCGAGCCACCGACCCCGAGCCAGCCATTCGAACCAGCGACCACCTAATCCCCAGCACTGTATGTCGGCGATCTAAACCACTCGGCCAACGGGCCTCCCACAAAAATAGGAGGTAGAAGACCGGTAGTCTTGAAAGCGAACATACAGTACCCGGCTGATGATCGTAATGACACAGCTCCCAAAGCTGAATAGATATATTTTTTATCATTTAGAAAGTGATCGTATAACAGCATTTTCGTTATTTTGGGATAACACTATCTTAGAATGGCACAAATTCTAGTGCTGAAAATTTGGTCGAGTCCTGTGCGGGATTCGATCCAGAGACCTCAGAGTCAGGCACCTAATCGCCAGCACTGTATGTCGGCGATCTAAACCACTCGGCCAACGGGCCTCCCACAAAAATAGGAGGTAGCCGACCGGTAGTTTTGAAAGCGAACATACAGTACCCCTCTGGTGATCGTAATGACACAACTCCAAAGCTGAATAGATATATTTTTTATACAAAACCTTTACCAGAAGGAGTTAGGAAAATCAGAGTTTTTATTCATTCTTGTTTGCAAAGAAGCCAAGGCAAAACTTAAAATATTGTTTGTTTGATTAACCCTACAGGCCCCCACCTATAACTTTAGGGGTTTTTTTTTATTTATCTTTTATTCATGTAAGAAATATAGGGTATTCCTTATATTGAAGTTATATCTGTTAACCAGGAAATCTCAAATCCACACAAATGGTAATAGTTTCTCTGTTTCGCACATCTCATGTCTCTACTCCCATGAAGCAATAATATCACCAGGTATGTGATCATGAAAAAGTTCAATTGAGAACTAAAATTAAAATAATAAAACTAAAAATTGACCTACCAACGCATTGTTCGTAGCAAGGTTATGTTACCTCAAACAAAAAACTTGAGTTTTTGCTCAATGGTCAGTACATATGTCCATCTGTATTTTATGAACTTCTGATATGACAAAAATGAATGCATCCAATTGTAGTGAAAAATCTGTGAATTCCAGCAAACATCCTGGGCAAGTCATTTAATTATAAAAGTCAAAACTAGACCTACTGCAAAAAAAAAATGCCGTGGTGAAGCCTTTCTTTGCCGTGGCCAACTTATTTCTCCTCAGCAATTTTTTCGCCGTGGAGAATTTTCCTAATTGTGAGGGCTGTATATATATTTTTTTATTTATATGTTTCAATTATAGTTCATATCAGTACAATCGGCATAATAAGTTGTCTATACTATTAAAAGAACTATTCGTTCATTCATTCATTCATTTCTTGTCTTCATGGAATAGTTCGATACCGGAATTGTGTGAACAAGAAGAAATAGAGAGCAATGAAGGGTCATTCAAACTCTTGACAAGTCATCAATTGAATCTATCGATGATGATGATGATGATAATGATGATGATGAGACTGACAATATGAAGATACATGTAAAGTACTCTTGAAGACATTGCTTTTCCCAGATAGCATAGTGCCGAAAATTCACCCACTTGTCAATCTGAATATCAATCGGGAATAACCATGTTAACCCGGTATAAGACCCTCAAATGTAGCGTCAAATTGAACAATACAACTGAAGTGATATTAGCCCAGTATGAAGTCAAATCCAGCTGATAAATCATGGAATATGAAAAAAAAATAATAATATTGAGAATGATTTGGTTAATATTTTCTTCCTCGAATCGAGATTTGACAAGTGGGCGAATTTTCAGCATTATTCTATATGGCCAAAGCACAAAATATTTTACTTTACTTCTATTCTTCTCCTTTTTTTTTCAATATTTTCCTCGTGTTGAAATTGACAAGTGGGTGAATTCTCATGACCATGCTCTATGCCATTGGAAAGAAATTGCCAAGAGACTGACAAGGTGTGGGAAAATTCAACTGTGCAATAAAGGAGTAAATGAAGCATATATTCAGGCCAAACAGTAATCTCATCCAGGCAATTTGTTGCCCTCAGAAGCTGGACGCAACTTTTGTTTTCTTAAGGTCCAGTGAAACAACAAAACTCCAGTGACGGGTTTTCTTGGTGGTATATAATCGATGTCCGACACATGTGCATTACACAAACAATGCGTCGATCGAAAATCGAGGAGGCCAGAAAAATTGTTGATAAAATGTGTCCATTCTTGTGCTTTGAACGAGACATATAAACACCTAGTCAAGTACCAAGAGACTGATCTGTTATCAGAGTCATGCCGTGTGATCTTCCATGTGTCAACGACGTAGATAAACAATGTCGGAAACAGACCAGAAAATTACATTCACTCGCCCCAAATCCCAGTTATCGTAACATGTGGTCCTATCGGTTCAGAATGTCACCAAAATTATAAGTTACAAACACTTAATTGAACTCGAAATGCGGCAGAGAGCAGAATGTATCGAGATCGACGAAGAAGGCTGCCATTAGGCATTGAAATGGCGTCGTCAGAAGCATCAGTTTGACTTTGTGACCATACTTTTTATATAGAATGGATGCTATATTTTTTATCATTTAGAAAGTGATCGTATAACAGTATTTTCGTTATTTTGGGATAACACTATCTCAGAATAGCACAAATTCTAGTGCTGAAAATTTGGTCGAGTCCTGTGCAGGATTCGAACCAGCGACCCCAGAGTCGGGCACCTAATCGCCAGCACTGTATGTCGGCGATCTAAACCAATCGGCCAACGGCCCTCCCAAAAAAATAGGAGGTAGCAGACCGGTAGTCTTGAAAGCGAACATACAGTACCCGTCTGATGATCGTAATGACACAGCTCCCAAAGCTGAATAGATATATTTTTTATCACTTAGAAAGTGATCGTATAACAGTATTTTCGTTATTTTGGGGTAACACTATCTTAGAATAGCACAAGTTCTAGTGCTGAAAATTTGGTCGAGTCCCGAGCAGGATTCGAACCAGCGACCCCAGAGTCGGGCACCTAATGGCCAGCACTGTATGTCGGCGATCTAAACCACTCGGCCAACGGGCCTCCCACAAAAATAGGAGGTAGCAGACCGGTAGTCTTGAAAGCGAACATACAGTACCCCTCTGATGATCGTAATGACACAGCTCCCAAAGCTGAAGAGATATATTCTTTTTATCATTTAGAAAGTGATCGTATAACAGTATTTTCGTTATTTTGGGATAACACTATCTTAGAATAGCACAAATTCTAGTGCTGAAAATTTGGTCGAGTCCTGTGCAGGACTCGAACCAGCGACCCCAGAGTCGGGCACCTAATCGCCAGCACTGTATGTCGGCGATCTAAACCACTCGGCCAACGGGCCTTCCACAAAAATAGGAGGTAGCAGACCGGTAGTCTTGAAAGCGAACATACAGTACCCCTCTGATGATCGTAATGACACAGCTCCCAAAGCTGAATAGATATATTTTTTATCATTTAGAAAGTGATCGTATAACAGTATTTTCGTTATTTTGGGATAACACTATCTTAGAATAGCACAAATTCTAGTGCTGAAAATTTGGTCGAGTCCCGTGCAGGATTCGAACCAGCGACCCCAGAGTGCTATTCTAAGATAGTGTTATCCTAAAATAATGAAAATACTGTTATACGATCACTTTCTAAATGATAAAAAATAGATCTATTCAGCTTTGGGAGCTGTGTCATTACGATCATCAGAGGGGTACTGTATGTTCGCTTGCAAGACTACCGGTCTGCTACCTCCTATTTTTGTGGGAGGCCCGTTGGCCAAGTGGTTTAGATCGCCGACATACAGTGCTGGCGATTAGGTGCCCGACTCTGGGGTCGCTGGTTCGAATCCTGCACGGGACTCGACCAAATTTTCAGCACTAGAATTTGTGCTATTCTAAGAATGGATGCTGCCTTGGTAATGGTGCCCAAGGCCAAAAGTTGATGTGCATTTCTTCAGTGAGTTGATTCGTACCTCATTAATGTTTCCACAATTGAAGATGGAGACTGTGTGCCGGAATTGACTGGAAGAATTCTTTGGACTGTTTGAAGAACTGGGGAGATAACATTCATAATTTTAGCTAAGCAGCCATTCATCCCTCATGAGAATGGCAACTTTTAATACTCTTAGTAATAAACACATACAAAGTTTTGTCTATAGAGAGGAAAAATATATATTTATAGATTTTGTCTCACATTCTGCTTCAAAAATGCAATATCAGAAGTATTCAACTCCTAGCTGAAATTGAGGAAAACAGCGAAAATATTACATCATTTCACCTTCAAAAATGGCTGCCGCTCGACAGAATTTGACCACAATTCAAGACATCTTTGACTCTCCCGAAAATTCAATGATGAAAAGTTATATGCTGCTTTATATCATATCATACTTGATTTGTGGAGAACTCAATTGTGCTTTAGTTTGTTTACATGTAAACATTTTATTTAAAAACCATCTGTTATGCCTACTGTCATGTCATTTTCTTGTCTCAAGGTCGCTGACAAGGTACGCGTTCCTTGACATAAGGACAAAATGCGATTCCGTTGAATTGCAAGACAAGGGGTGCACTCAGGAGATTCTACGTTTCGGCAAGGAATAGACCATGGGTCCGCTTTTCGGCCAACATTTGCTACGAAACTGTGGAGGACAACCAAGACTCGTTACAAGACTCGTACCTTGAACAACAACCTGGCGTCTTCGTTTTTAATTCTCATTCAAACACGGCTAGACCTACCTCTTCAGCAAAATCACTGACTCCTTTTTCGACAAATATTTCCTTCGTTTAGTTAATAATTCGCGGTCTTTATCGCAGGATGCGTGCATATAACTTGGCTTTCCTATCTCTTTTCTTCTTTTGCATCTTCTCGCTCGCCACAACAGATCGAACGTTTGCCGATTTGGGGCAAAAGTTTGACCTGTCATAGACCGGGATCGCGGACTGCGCAATAACTGGTTAAACTAAAATCCAGGAACTCTATGATAGGTGTAAAAAGAGCGAGGAAGCGGGACAACTCCTGTCACATATTGGCTTCATTAATCAACAGAAATTAAATTAGGTTCCTTCAGCGGAATGTTTCCGAGCCAATAAATAGATTGTGCTGGTAAACAAATTAAATATAAAAGCCGATATGACTAAAGGCTTGTTTGGCCGCTCATGGCGCGCAAACGGGTCAAATATGAATTTCACAGTGAACATTTTTGAGTGAGTTTTGGATCATTTACATGTATCCATCCATGTATGATAATTGAACCATCACCGCTGAATGGACATGATGTTTTCCCCTGACAGGGTGCAAATCGGATTCGCTCTGATTCAACAAACTCATTTACGGTATCATTGATTCAAGAATGATGGAGTGAGTGAGTGAAAATGATTTATCATCGCTTTTAGCTACATTTCAGTCATATCACGACGTTGGATCCTATTCCTTTTCACACCTGGCTGGCAACAACACGGGTCGGGTCCTATTCCTTTTCACACCCGGGGACCCCACGGGCGCCTCAGTTAGCCGCCTCCAAGAATTATGGTTTAGCAATCCATTAATAATATAAGCGAAACATGCCTATGTACACTTCACACTTTTGCTTTAAATTTTACAATAATCTACAGGCAGTTTTTTAGTGCAGGTAAGTTGCCATGAATTTACATTTAAATATTGCGAAATACACTATTTGATTTAATTTACAGTTATTTACTGTAAATTCACAATAGTCACTGTACATATTGCATATTGGATATTGGAATAGTTTTCACCAATAATTTAAATGAAATTACATGACATGGTGCCTTAGCATCTCACTGAATCACCAGTTTTTTTTTCTCTCCCACTAAAATAATGTTTAATGGCAATATTTACTTGTTTTGTAGCTCCTATATTAGCTATTTTTGCGTGTCCCCAGGGCCAGGCAAAAATGTGGACTATGTTTGATTTGCAATTGTTATAAGAGAACACGTCAGAATAACATAAATAATTGTCACTAGATTTCGTTTCACTGGGAGGATAGAACAGAACAATCATTAATTACTATTCTTGTTCCTGATTTCCATGCCAACTATATGTTACCAGAACGTAACATTTGTTGCGTATTTTCACTGCAGTGGTGAGACTCAGAATGTTCCCTGTGGAAGAAAGTGTAGGTTTCAAAGATGTATGAACAGAAAATAGCACGGATATCTTCTCTCAAATTTATTAGGTCGTATTTTTATTGGGTGTCACCTCTGTTACGGCATCAAATGCCATGGATTTGTGTCCAATAGACGTCAACGGGGAGTCACAACGTAAAAACCACCGATACGGAGGTTTAATCCCATCCTAAACAGAAAAAAATCGAATATACATGTACCATTGAATGATATGGTTGTTCCTTCACATACACCCGACTCAGGATATAGTTTTGGAGTAGATAATTAGAATGGTCACCATTGCCATCTCTATACTCCTCCGTTTCTCTTCCGCTCCAAGAGTTTTACATTCCTTACACATTAATTGTTTCCGCCTCGATGAAATACTTCGATTGTGTTATCAACAGACATGTCTAGTCCGTGGTGGTTTTTTAGAAATACTGGTATACACGGAATTTATTCACATATAGCACAAACTATTGAAAACGAGAAACATTACCGGTATTTATTACATGGAAGCGAGTAGGCCTATAGTCTGAATGTTGTTGTGACAACCGACCTCACCTATGCCGACACTAAAGATAGTCTGTCTTTCAGGCATTAAGACGGCCAGAAATTTAACCGCACAAGTGTGGATGGGAAAAGTTTGAATATAAATCGAAAATATTCACTGATATTAGCGAGCTGAAACTTAACAAAAACCCGCTACACATATCATTCAGGTTGTTTTGCTGAAAAACTATAATCTAGTAGTAGTTGAATAAATGACGTTTAAAGGCGTATTATGAAATTTACCAGCTATCGTTACCGGTAAACAATATCTCACTTTTGGTAAAAGGATCTTCACAATCTATTCCAAATAGCAATTTAAGGCTAATTGTACCAAGGATTTCCTATTTGTCTCTATATTAAAATGTCAAATTTTTACAGAATGTTTTACCTAAGTAAATATGGAGATAACAAGATGACGTGATCAACAACTTTTGTGCATAACTTATTCCAAACATGTGATTGTAAGAACCCGTTTTTTTTTCTCTCACCGCAAACAGCATTAACAATATTATTGTTGTCAAATATGTGATCTTATGTACGGAACAATACCGAATATTTACACAGTTGAGAAATGTTTTTAAAGATGGTCTCATGCAAATATTTTTCTTCCCTTTTTTTTGCACAATACTTCACAACAGTACGAATAACAGATGTATGAAATTTCAGAACTTGCTTGTGAATTGCTTTAAGCTTTTGTCGTAGTGTTATATGGGCATATCGAGCATTTGAATGGCTTTTCACCAGTATGAGTTATTTAATGTTGCCTTAGGTTTCCACTATGACTACAGCTGAATAGGCACAGTGGACATTTGAATGGCTTTTCACCAGTATGAGTTATTTCATGCTGCTTTAGGAGACCACGTGTTTTGCAGATATATGGAAAACATGAGCATTTGTATGGCAGATCTCCAGTATACATTTCTTCGTAAAACTTTAGACTACAGCTGCTTACAGAGCGATATGCCCCTTTTGATTTGTTGCCACTTTCATGTGGGTGTAATTTAACAAGTGCTGACAGTGACTTGGGTGAGACTATTTCAGAATGATCAGTAGCTGATTCCCGAATATGTGCAACGTTTATCTCAGAATTAGGCCTGCACAGTAGACAGTTAAACGGTTTTTCACCAGTATGAGTTATTTCATGTTGCCTCAGGAATCTACTGTTTACAGCTGAATGGGCACGGTGGACATTTGAATGGCTTTTCACCTGTATGAGTTATTTCATGCTGCTTTAGTCTTCCATTTGTTATTGTGCTTTATGTGCAAATTGAGCATTTAAATGGCTTCTCACAAGTAAAAAATTGTTCATGTTGCCTTAGGTTTCCACTCTGTTCACAGCTGAATGGGCACAGTGGAAATTTATATGGCTGCTCACCAGTATGAGTTATCTCATGCTGCTTTAAGCGTCCTTTTGTTATAGTGCGATATGGGAATATTGAGCATTTGAATGGCTCCTCACCAGTATGAGAGCGTTCATGTTTCCACCTCCTGTACAGCTAGCTATACGACCACCGTGAACATTTGAGCGGATTTTCTCCAGTATGAGTTCTTTCGTGCTTCTTTAGGCATCCACCTGTTATACTGCTATATGGGCATATTGAGCATTTGAATGGCTTTTCACCAGTATGAGTTTTTTCTTGTTGCCTTGGGCTTCCACTCTGTTTACAGCTGAATGGGGACAGTGGACATTTATATGGTTTTTTCACCACCAGGAGTTCTTTCCTCTTGCCTTAGGTTTCTAAACTTACAGCTCAATGGGCACAGCGGACATTTATATGGCTTTTCACCAGTATGAGTTTTTCATGTTGCCTTAGCTTTCTAATATGTTTACAGCTGAATGGGCACAGTGAACATTTATATGGTTTTTCACCACCACGAGTTCTTCCGTACTTCCTTAGGCATCCGCTTGTTATACTGCTATATGGGCATATTGAGCATTTGAATGGCTTTTCACCAATACAAGTTATTTCACGCTGCTTTAGGTGCCCACTGCAATATGACCCTTTTGCTTTGTTGCGACTTTCACGTGGGTGTAATTTAACAAGTGCTGACGGTGACTTGGGTGAGACTTCTCTGGATTCTATGATGTTTCTCTTTGTTTCAGAATGATCAGTAGCTGATTCCCGAATACGTACAATGTTTATCGCAACATTGCTCGTCAATTTCTAATCAACCTGGTAGAAGGTCACTGGATAAGGTATGTATGATCCCATGGTCATCTTGTCAGCCGTTGTATAGTTGACTAAATTATCCTAAAACAGGAAACCATCCAATAATCAGATATCCTCAGATATGGCAATTAGATATTGTTCAAGCTCAGACTCAAAAGTGAGGTACAACAACATACACTGACTTTTGAAACTGTGTTTTCGTCTGTTTTTTTACTTTTTCTTATACACCATAGCAGGGAGTTTTTAATATATGCCAAATATGACACCTAGATAACCAAAATAATATTTCGATTATATACCACGTCAGATAGGTCGACTTTGAAAACATGAGATTCCTTTTGGTTCAAGGTGTCATGTTTTAGACTGTTTAAACAAATCCATCCTAAAATGTATGCTTAAAGCTAAAAACAGACAAAAGCCCAATTTTAACCTTCAGTCGACGCTGTTTTATGTCACTGTGGACTGTGAGTGTTAACAAAGTCAAACTTGGGTATTTTGCATGAACAAAACAACCGAAATAGCCAGGGTTCTAATATAAAGTTCACAAATGACCCCCTTCCCAGTTAAATTAGTAAATGCATCCTTTCGATTTCTCAACTGTTTAACTGAATGTAGCTGTTTCAGACATGTATCAAACAGGGGAGACAACTCCATGGGATAAATGCATTATACATGTTATGGATACAACTCTGAATAGTCCAACCTCATAGTATAATCAGAACTAGATTCAGTTTGGGGGAACTGTGACCTTGCCCTATGAGTGTGTGAGTCAGTGAATATAATTTAACGTCGCTTTCAACAATATTTCAGCTTTATCCCGATGAACCAACTAAGCACCAGCCAGCCAAGAAATCTTTGAAGCAGCATGGGACCAGATACCCTCCATCCACTCTCTAAAATACGGAGGACAGCACACAAGACACTTCACCTTTGACCGAAAATGAATAGGGTTCCTCTTTGCCCTGCCGGTAATGTATATCCAAAGTTTGGTACCAATCCATACCTTCGAACTGCAGATATCGCACGAACAACAAATGTTAATGGATTAATGGATGGATAGACAGATAGTTGAACAGAACTCATAATCGTATACATAAGGCCTTGTCCACGATTAGCATATAGAAATGTGAATCAAACTGTTACGGATTTTGGGGACATCTATTGGCAAAACGTTTATAAGCATATGCATGATTCTCGTGTTTTTGAACATTTTGGAAATCCTTTAAAAAAAATTGTTTTTAATATTTCGGGTCGCTACCACTTCTGTTCGGTCAGGTTATCGCGAACAAAGTATATTTTAATGTTGGCCTTATCGTCGAATTTATGACAAAAGAGATGATTACAATTTCGACATCGTAAACTATCCCTTTTTGGATATTAATATTCCAGTGGTACCTGCATATGGCGTATACATATCTCGCCTAGTAGCAGTTGCTAGATCCTATGTTGAATGCGACGATTTCAATCAACGTCACAAAACAATGATGCAGAAGCTTATAAAACAGGGCTATCCCAACAAGCGCCTCCTCTCAAAGTTTCTCAGATTTGGTGATACATGTTGCATGCTGATGGCAAAATACGAACGTACCGTGCAAGATCTATGGCGTTACGTTTACGTTGTCTAATTCAGCTTAATCCGGGGCTAGGGGCCGTATGAACCCATGTACTTCAAGATCATCATGGTGTTCGTATGAACAGTCACAATCAAAGCGTGACTGAGATACATCATTCTCTAGATGACGATTTTACAATGATTATTATGGATTAAGAATACTGACCAGCGATACGGATTTTATAATTTTGAAACATCATGATGTCTTGTCGGCATCATTGAAAACTGTTGACCGCTTCTCTCTTGCAGAAAACTAGCCTATGTATATGATTGCCCTTTTGAATTTAGTGCTGATACTGTTATACGGAATAGGTCTTTGGATTATGGACGCGGATATTCTTTATTGAATGACGGCTGAATTAGGAATAACGGACTATTCATTTAGACAAGAAGGATCCCTTGGACTAAAACGCCATTTAACTTGATGTGCGCTGGCATTATAACTCCAATGCTGGAAAATCGTTTTGGTCCAAGCGGTTCTTCGTGTCTACATGTGTGTTTAAATGACTCGATTTAGACCGTTTTTTTCATGAAATAGCACATGCTACGGATTTCAATTTCATGTCTTGAATACAATGATAACGCAATCGAGCTAGTACATATTGTGTACATATATTTTCTCTTGTCGTTACATTAAAGCACAATTATTTTGAGGACATTTTATTTTTTCTCTGGTCTAATAATCAATCGAGATAAAAGGGCACGTGGAAAAAAATAAACCAACTGATGAACATCAACAAATCACGGCGAAGAAATATCTGATAATGAAACAATTACCACTAAATTCAGTGAGCATTTTAGTACCATGACGTCAAGCCTAGATTCCGAAATACCTAAAACTGACTCCAATTTTAGAATGTATCGTGATACTAAAGTTTATAATGATTTCCATTTCTCTGCAGTAACAGCAGAAATTGTTGAGATTACAATAATGAATATGAAATCAGCCGCACCTGGTTTAGATGACATCCGGTGGTTACTTATGAAATTAGTTTCTGATCATATCGCTGGGTATCTTACTTTAATTATGAACCTATCCGTTTCCTCCTGTATTGTCCCTGATGTCTGTAAATCTGTTAAAATGACACCCATATTTAAATCAGAAGGCCAATCAATTATGTCGAACTGTAGGCAAATATCTAACTTACCGTGTTTCAGCAAAATACTTGAGAAGCTTGCTGCTACGATGATAATATAATTTTTAGAGGCAAATGATGTAATCCCCAACAAATCAATATGGTTTTCGGGTCAACCACTCCACTTCCACGGCTCCGTGTTCTTTGTATGATACATGTATACTCGCATCAGCAAACGAATCTAAAATTCACAGTATTTTATCATTCATAGGCCTTTCGAAAGCTTTCGACACCGTGAATCACAATATTCTTCTCTCTAAGCTAGAAAATTATGGATTCTTGAGCAGTCAATTTAGTTGGTTCGCAGTTATCTGATCAATAGGTCACAAAATGTAGTCTATAATGGCAGTTCCTCAAATTGCCTACCTGTTGAAACCCCCGTACCCCACCTTTGTTTTCATGTTGTTTTTTCCCCCATCTGAAATCGACATTTCGAGATAATACCTCAAATGTTATCGCAATAACCACGACGATGGCTTCGCAGCAATTGTCCGAATTATAATGTTACTTTCTAGCTTCTAAGTCATGGAATATGTACCCCAGTTGGTACCCCAGGGGTGGGGACATGCTACCGGGGTGTAGTAGATGGGTTGAATAAGTGTAGCATCATGAAAGTCCAAAAGAGGTCAAAATTATTCTAAGTCAAGCCTAAACATAAGAACTTAACCAGACACCAACACCGACACCGCCACTTTCCCCGTCTCTCTCCCAATACCTCGCCTACTTCGTATACGGCAAGCTAATAACTAGAATTATGGTCAAATTGATGTTAAATTTGTACTTTCCTCCGTCTGGTTAATATTGAAAATTCTCTCAGAATCTTCAAAAATAATTGCTAAGACGAAAATAATAGTTACCTTTTCACAGTATTTAATGTTGACGAGTTTATGTTCAAAATTACAACGTTGAGTAATTAATTTGGTGTTGGTGACCGAGATAATGCATTTTAGATGCAATAACCGCCCTGTCCAAGGGGAGGTAAATCTGTCCTCCTTGGCAACATATGCTATCGGTGTAGTTGTTCCATGTTACACTTGAAAATGTCTAAATACTCTGCCCGATATTCGAACGATCTGAACGCGTACATTAATAATAATAAGATGTCACAAAAAACAATGGTATAAAATCGTACATTAAAATGGTATAAAATTGAAGTATTTGAGCGAAAATAACAAGGCAAATGGCTTATTACAATTCAGCAGAGCGTATCATACATCATAGTATATTTTTGCTGTATACAAGAAATTGCATATATGGTGCAGTCCACAGCAATCCACAGCAGGCCCATCGCTGCTGGAAATAGACCCTTGGTATAGCAGTTCCGTCTTTCAGAGTTGAGCCAGCTATTTCTGGACATCGATCGAACGTGTAAACAAATTCAAGTTTTTGGTCGTCTTTTTTAACGAGGAACTAAGCTGGAAATCACACATAAATTATATCTGTATTAAAATTTCACAAAATATCGGAATCATTAATTACATAAAAAAAATCCAATAAATAAGAAAACATTATACATACTATAATATTCAATGATATTCGCTTACTTGTCTTATTGTACCCTTCTCTCGAGGAATACATGTATCACTCATTTGAATCCGCTAATCGTGTTACAGAAATGAGTGCGAGGGACAACTTTGTCTAAAAAGATAGACCATGCCTTACCACTATCCTTTGAAACTGAAAATTCTATAGCTACCCAAATTATATGTGTACGCATGTCTGTTGATGGTGCATTAAAACTACTACCAATAAGCTTCCAGAATTACTTTACAAGAAAATCAGATATACACCGTTACCAAACTAGAGGCCAAAATTTGAACCACTACCGATCCATCTATAAATCCAACTTGTCGTATTATACCACAAAAACTACAGGACCTTGATAGTGAAACAAACTACCTTTTCTGATCAAATGTATCAAATCCACCTCTTTATTCAAATCCAAACTACAAGCTTATCTATTAGAAAGTTGAACCCCCGATATCTCATCTAGGGATATAAACCCTGGGGTTTCATTCCCGTCAATCACTCTTTTGCGTGACATGAAGATTAAATTGTTTGCTCTTATTTTTGTAATAATTGAGACCATATTTTTGTATATACATTTTTATTTGATTGGTGAATAAAACTAAATTCAATTCAAACTTGGGTGAGCTTTCCACAATTACACTTGCAATGATATACAAAACATAATACTTCATATCATGAACAGCACAGATATATCCTCCAATCATAAGAAACTTGTGTAACAAGTTTCATAATCATCCATTGACAGCTGACAATTACAGCAAACTTTCGATGTACAAGTGTAGGCCTACATGTGCATTTCTGCTAACAGAAACATTTACCATTAGACAATGGAACACACCTAGAATCGTTGGGGTAGTGCCATAACTGACCACCCTAGTGCAATACCCACCTCCGATTTTTACTTTGTTTCTTATCTGTTTTTTCTATATATATATATATATTGTTTTTAGTTGAACCCAAAACTTTATCATTTCCAGAGATAGGACACCGACCCATTCTCTTTCCCCTCTCTCAGTCTCTCTCCGACAAAACGAGTACATTTAGACAGAAGACTGTCATTTTGTAATTTCAACCTTGTTTTTCAAGGAGTGCGAGTTTGTATATGGCTTTTCACTAGTAAGAGATCTTTCATGCTTCTTCGGGCCTTCATTTAGTGCGCTGCTAAAAGAATGGTTGGTTGGTTGAAGCTTAACGTCGCACCTAACCTTATTGGTCACATGGCGACGATGACCCAAACAAACATACGTACCTAACAAAACCCTAACCCTAATATACATGTAAACCAAACCAAAATTACAAAAAAAAATGAATTTCGAATTTTTAATATCAGGCTCTGCAGACACTGATCGCAATGTGCTGCTGAAAGAACATATTGAGCATTTAAATGGCTTTTCACCAGTATGTGTGAGTTCATGTTGTTTCATGTTTCTACTTCTCACCAGCATGATAGCGTTCGTGTCGTTTCAGGTCTCTACTTCTTGTACAGCTATAAGGGCACAGTGGGCATTTGCACGGTTTTTCAGCCGTATGTGTTCTTTCATGTTCCCTTAGGTGTCCACTTTGATTACAGATGAATGGGCATATTGAGCATTTGAATGGCTTCTCACCAGTGTGAGACCTTTCATGTCGCCTTAGGTTTCCACTCTGTTTGCAGCTGAATGGGCACAGTTGACATTTGAATGGCTTTTCACCAGTATGATTCATTTCATGCTGCCTTAAGCTTGCTTTTGTTATGCTGCTATAAGGGCATATTGAGCATTCGAATGGCTTTTCACCAGTGTGAGTTTTTTCATGTTGCCTTAGGTTTCCACTTTGTTTGCAGCTGAATGAACACAGTTGACATTTGAAATGCTTTTCACCAGTATGAGAGAGTTCATGTCGTTTCAGGTTTGCACTTGTTGTAGAGCTATATTGGCATATTGAGCATTTGAATGGCTTTACCCCAGTATGAGTTCTTTCATGTTGCCTTAGGGTTCCAATCTGATTATAGCTATATGGGCATATTGAGCATTTGAATGGCTTTTCACCAGTATGAGTTCTTTCATGTTGCCTTAGGTGTCCACTCTGTTTACAGCTGAAAGGGCACAGTGGACATTTGAATGGCTTTTCACCAGTATGACAGCGCTCATGTCGTTTCAAGTTTCCACCTGTTATAGCGCTAAATGGGCATATTGAGCATTTGAATGGCTTTTCACCAGTATGAGTTCTTTCATGTTGCCTTAGGTTTCCACTCTCTTTACAACTGAATGAGCACAGTGGACATTTGAATGGCTTTTCACCAGTATGAGTTCTTTCATGTTCCCTTAGGTGTCCACTCTGTTTACAGCTGAAAGGGCACAGGTGACATTTGAATGGCTTCTCAACAGTATGAGAGCGTTCATGTCGTTTCAGTGTTCCACTACTTCTACATCTATATGGGCACTGTAAGCATTTAAATGGTCTTTCACCGGTATGAGTTCTTTCATGTTGCCTTAGTTGTCCACTCTGTTTACAGCTGAATAGGCACAGTGGACATTTGAATAGCTTTTTATCAGTATGAGTTTTTTCATGCTGCTTTTCTGCTTTGTTGCCACTTCCATGTGGGTGTAATTTAACAAGTGCTGGCGGTGACTTGGGTGAGACTTCCCTGAACTCTACGATGTCTCTCTTTGTTTCAGAATGATCAGTAGCTGATTCCCGGATATGTGCAATGTTTATCGCAGCATTGCTCCACAATTTGTGATCAACCTGGTACAAGGTCACTGGATAAGGTGTGTCTGGTCCCATGGTCGTCTTGTCAGCTGCTGTATAGTTGCCTGAATTATCCTAAAACAAGGAACCAACCAATAATGAGATATCCTCAGATATATCAGTTAGATATTGTTAAAGCTCAGACTCTCAAGTGGCAAAAAAAAACAGCATTGACAAAATTTTGAAATTGTGCTTTCGCCTGTTTTTTTTTTGTTTTAGCTTTTTCTTGTACATTAAAGCATTGAGTTTTTTATATGTGCAAAATATGACACCTAAATAACCAAATCTTCCTAGTGATCATGGTGACGAATCATCTCATATATGAAGTATCTTAAATCTCAAAACATGCATGTATGGGGCGATTCCACCAATTATGAGCCTAAGACATGAACATTTTATATAAGTGGTAACAAGCTGTCTTCGTGAACTTTTTTCATATACGTGTTTACTATCAGTATCTGATTCAAAGAAGAACTTCAGAAGTGATTCCATGGGAAATTTTATAACTGTGCGAAGTCTGAGCAAAATTTTGACATATTCAGTGTCAAAAGACTGGGATTTTGTAATTTTGCCTGGATATATCACAAATTGGTGAAAAGGGATTTTCTTTTCATTAATAGTATATTCTACTTATTTGTCTCAATTTCAACAATTCCTTCAGTATTTTTTCTTGTTCATCAATAGGAAAGCTATGTTATGTGAGGGACACTTGAAAAGTAATTTTTGTTTTTCCTCCTGCTACAGTTTCAAGTATGAATTGGTCAAACTGTATTTCCTCTAACTTTGGCTGCGCATCTACATAATAATTCAATTTTATGGACATTCAGGCAAGATAAGTGATTTAAGTGATAGACCTGTTTTATATCATAATCCGTCACGCACGTAACATGTGCGTTATGTGTGTGACATGAGGAGATCCTTTCCTATATTTTTTGCGAAAAAAATCCCACAATGAATTGAAAAAGAAAAACTTCGTGGTAATAGTTAAGGAACATATTCTCATAGCATGTTCCTATCTTAATGTTTCACCCAGTATTCTCTTTCGACCTTAGACAGAAACTTTGTGGTGTTATGTGCGTGACATGGAGTAATTGTGAAGATTTGGAATTTTTTTAATCATTCTCTGCTGTCAAACTTCATTTTTATAATAAAAGGGTAGATGCACATCTAATGTTCACTGTATCGATATATTTCATAGTTCGTCAGTAAAACTATTTAGCTTTGTTTTTCTGATCATTGAAGTAGACCGTTACATCATTCTTATTGAAGATTCTGGTTATCATGATTATTTAACAAAGTGTCACTGACTGCCAATTGAAAGTGTTGACATCCATTTTCAGAAGGCTGGTGTTGTTTTTACAGCTTGTACCTTGAGAGGGTCTGGAGCATGTGGCTGGAGCATGTGGCTGGAGCAGTGACCCCACAGTGATAGTCATGTAAAGTGAATCCCAGCTGGACTGGAGATAACTATGTTCTCTACTAGTTCGCACATGCATTTGAACATGTATGACAATGTGATCAACTAACAGACAAATTGAATCTGATGTGGTGATTGGAATATTGAAAAATCATATGTGAACACAGATATGTCAATTTACTGTGAATATAAGGCAGTCCAGGCACTGCAAAACACACAAACTTGAATTTATCCTGAATTTTTGCGGTAAACATAAATTTAGCATGCCTTCTTGTAGGTCTTACTACCATAATTCCACTATGCTGTAAATTACAGCAATTTGTTTGCCAAGACATTCGACATGTAATAAGCTGTGCAGTTCAGTTTCATCTGTTGTGACAAGTTCTCCTGGCACTGGCTTGAACCACCAGACCTGTTTGCACTGCACTGTCACAGGCGTCACGCACGCAACGGCACCATGTATTTAGTCCAGTCAATACTTTGATAAAGACAGTTAATATATTGTTTGTATGATGAAGTGGAACATTCATACGAGGGTATTTTAGCAAAATGGATGATATGTAATCACTGGATTCACAGGCTTATGTCATGGCCTGATTGCCCGTCGTCCGTCATCCGTTGTGCGTCGTCTGTCGTCCGTAAACATCTTCTTCTCTGAAACCGCTTGGCCAATTGAGCTGAAACTTGGCATGCATGTTCCCCCCAATGGGTGCACCAGAATTTGTTCATGCTGTGTCGTTAAGATTTTAAATATGGCTGCCATGGCGGCCATCTTGAATTTGCCAGTGAAATCTTGTCATTATTTTTCGGTAACTACTGCATGGATCTTTATCAAATTTGGTACACAGGTTCCTCTTAGGGTCTAGTTGTGCAAGATACCTTTTGTTGTCTGATTCAAAAATCCAATATGGCCACCAGGTGGCCATCTTGGATTTCCCGATGAAACATTGTTATCACGATTTCTCAGGAACTACTACATATACCTTTCTCAACAGGTTCCCCTTGGGGTCTAGTTGCGCAACATGCCTTTTGTGGTCTGATTCACAAATCCAATATGGCCACCAGGCGGCCATCTTGGATTTCCCCATGACACATTGTTATTGTGATTTCTCCGGAACTACTGCGTGGATCTTCCTCAAATTTGGTACACAGGTTCCCCTTGGGTTCTAGTTGTGCAAGATACATTTTCTGCTCTGATTCGAACATCCAATATGGATTTCCAGATGAAACATTGTTATCGTGATTTCTCAGGAACTACTGCTTGGATCTTTCTCAAATTTGGTACAGAGGTTGCCCTTGGGGTCTAGCTGTGCAAGATACCATTTGTGGTCTGATTGAAAACTTCAATATGGCCACCAGGTGGCCATCTTGGATTTCCTCATAAAACATTGTTATTGCGATTTCTCAGAACCACTGCATGGATCTTTCTCAAATTTGGTACACAGGTTCCCCTTGGGGTCTAGTTGTGCAAGGTACCTTTTCTGCTCTGATTCAAAAATCCAATATGGGCACCAGGCGGCTATCTTAGATTTCCCCATGAAACTTTGTTATCGCGATGAGGAACTATTGCATTGATCTTTCTCAAATTTGATACACAGGTTCCCCTTGGGGTCAAGTTGAGCAAGATACCTTTTATTGTCCGATTCGAAAATCCAATATGGCCACCAGGTGAATTTCTTGAATTTCCCAATGAAATTTTTTTATCATGAATTCTCGGGATATTTCCCCATGGAATTTTTTTATCATGAATTCCCAGGATATTACTGCATGGATGTTGATACGCAGGTACCCCTTGTGGTCCAGTTGTGCAAGATACCTTTTTTGGTCCATTTCGAAAATCCAGTATGGCCGCATCTTGAATTTGCCATGAAACTTTATCATGAAATCTCAGGAAATAACTGCATGGATCATTTAGTGTTCAGGGGGGACAACACAAGTTAGAAACTCATCTATTGCAGTTCTTTAGTAAAAAATTCTCACAGCTACTTTCTCCGGTTACAGACAGATGAGCTACAGTGCCGTGCCACTATCTTTTTGAATAAAATTGTACTTTTTGTGTGTCACGCACGTAACGCTGTGTTTGATGCTGCTTGATGTTCTCTGAATGTCACGCACGCAACCCCGGAATCGCCCTATGGGATAAAACTGGAGTGTTAAAGTTAACACTTAATGGTATCAGCAATGATTGATCTTCAAGTATTTGGGAGTAACTGTCATCGTTTCAAAAACTAGCAGCCATGACACTTGACAAGCAACTCTCTTGGTACTTTGTGTTAGAAATCTTTCTGATATGAAGATTTCCAACATTTTAGCGTTGATCTAGTTTACAGCAGACACTCAATTCACAGATTCGTTTCAAGAGTGTACATAATAAAATAACTACGAATAACCATTTTAACTCTCTTTCTAGCAATAAGACATACCTGCATTGAGAACAACAAAATAATGTAAGGTTTCTGATCTTTGTTCCATGAGTGATTTGGAACATATACATCTATCTTATCGATATTTTCTTGAAGCAAAATGATTCTGAAACATCTCTGTATTGCTCAAAAAGTATGTCAAATCACAACTTACTTGTTTAAATGATTTAGTTTCAATATGAGAATCAATGGTTGGAAGTTCAGCCACGTCAAGCATGGTAGCTAGTTCCATTTTGGTCATAGTTGTTTTGACTTCCATGCTCATCGCTCTTATCAGGGTGGTGGAAATTTCAGTTTTCATTCCGCACTGGGCCTCTGCCGCTGTTTTTGTGGTAGATTTCCTTTTGAATAGCTGGAAATCCCATCCTTTATCATTGAAGCGGTAGCTTGATCATCAGGTTCCACTTTTATTGATAAATCTTCCATTTTCCGTCTTCATGGAATAGCTCGATACAGGAACTGTGTGAACATGAAGAAATAGATGGCAATGAGGGTCATTCCAAATCATCGATTGAAGCTATCGATGATGATGATGATTACAATATGTAGATAAAGCTCGAAGACGTCGCTTTCACGAGACAGAGTAGTGCTGAAAATTGATCCACTTGTCAATCTCTATACGAGGAAGATATTGAAATAAGAAACACGTGAAAAACAATAGCCCGAGGGACTTCAATATACGCCCGTATATCTGTAATTACACTGGTCCGATTTTCAAGGTTGTTCAATGGCCTTGATCCCAATTGGTGGCTAGCAATCCAGAACAAGAGCCCAAGGGGCTTCTATATACGCTTGTATATCTGGAACTACATTGGTCCAAATGTCAAGGTTGTTTAATTGCCTTGTTCCAATTGTTAACTAGCAATCCAGAGAAAGGTCTACAATTTTGTGCTTCTGAGAATTTAACATATATCACATGTTGGTAACTAGTTGACCTTGAAGCAAGAGCCGAGAGCTCACATATCCCACAGGAAATCGACAATAGTCAAACATAAGAAAATAGTAGATTTCCTGCAAATGGATTCCTTTCAGGCGATATAATTTTTCATGAAAGAAGAAGTGATGAAGTAAATCTTTCTTTTCGACTCAATAATAAACAGGTATGAAGTTCATAATGGACCCCTCTCTCCGTTAAATCAGTAAATGTATGGTTTTAATTTCACAACAGTTTAACTAAATGTAGCTGTTTCAAACATTCGAACAACTCCACAGGACAAATGCCATATACATGTACATGTGTATGGGAGAGAACTCATAGAGTCAGCTTAACTTGATTCAGTTTTGGGGGACTATGACCTTGACCTTTGACAAATTGACCTCAAAATGTATGGCTCCTCTTTGCAATGCGAGTAAAGTATACCCAAAGTTTGGTACCAATACATAGCTTGAAACTGGAGATATCGCATGGACAACAAATGTTTATGGATGAATGGACAGAACGCAACATCGCATTACACGACTTCGTCTTCGACAGGCATATGAAAATGTGAATTTTAATGATTTTTTTTATTTTGGGGTCACCGTGACCTTGACCTTTGACTCACATTTTGGTATGAAACACATGTCCCTTTAATGTATCTACTTGCAGAAATGAGTTATTTTTAATAATTTCTTGATTTTGGGGTCACAGTGACCTTTGACATTGACCTAATTGTTGGTATGCAACACTTCATTTCCCCCTATTGAATCCACTCACAAACAATTAATAATTTTTAATGATTTCCTGATTTTTAGGTCACACTGACCTTTGACCATGATTCTAGGGTAACAGTGACCTTGTCTTTTGACCTGGACCTAAATTTTGGTACATGACAAAACGGCTCCCTGTAATTTCTCAATGGACTCAACAATTTCACGATTTTGGGGTCACAGTGACCTTGACCTTTGACATTGACCTACATTTTTGGTAGTTGGCACATCGTGTCCCACTAATGTATCTACCGACACAAAAAATGTTATTTTTAATAATTTCCTGATTTCGGGGGCACAGTGACCTTTGACCTTGACCTATTTTTCTGTATGCGACACTTCATTCCCTCCTATTGAATCCACTCACAAAAAAATTAAATGTTTTCAATGATTTCCTGATTTTTCGGTCACACTGACCTTTGACCTCTGAACTCGACCTACATTTGGTATGCAACACATTGTTCCTCTCTAGGGCATCCACTCACCAAAAACTAGAACTGTAGATAGAAAACTGTCAATGATCAAAGATTTCCTGATTTCCGGCAACAGTGACCTTTGACTTCTGACCTCTGACCTCAATTTTGGTACGCGACACATCGTCTCCACATAGTGTATCCACTCACAAAAATTTTCAACTGTGGATAGAAAACGTTCACAGATATAGACTGAACACGAACACTTCATTGATTTCCTGTTTTCGAGGCCAGTGACCTTTGACCTCTGACCTCGACCTTGATTTTGGTACGCGACACATCGTCTCCCCGTAGGGTATCCACTCACCAAAAATTAGAACTGTAGATAGAAAACTGTTCCAGATATAGACCGGACACGAGGGAGGGACGGACAGACGGACGGACGGACGGACGGAAACCGCCATCACATAATATGTCCGCCTTTTGGCGGGCGTATAAAAAATATGTATGTATTTTATATGAAGTTTTGGTCAATGGTAATGTCAATCGGGCTTAACCCGAATAAGGGTCATTTTCACGTTCATAAAGTTAGACCACGGTTCGCAGTTCGTTATTCGGGACCAGTCATTCAGCGACTCAGCGCCCCATAGCAGCGCCCCCTGGCGTCAGATTTGGGATATGAATATGCAAAGATATAGAGCATGACATTCTCTCTTGCTATACAAAGATTGGAGTTCAAAGTACTCATAATAAAAAAAATACAGATTTCCATATCTGAGGAAATAATTGCTGGTCTCCTCGAATAATGAATTGCGAACTGCGAACCACGGTCTAACTTTCTGAACATCCATTTTCATGAAAATGCACAAGCAACGGTAAAGACAAATCTAACGGTAAAGACATTTGAATAAATCCAAACTTTTTGTAATATTTTCACATATCAAGATATGTGAATTGAACAGGACTTTATATTATCATATGTTTTACATAATAGTATTGAACATAAAGATTCTTTGTATTGAATAATGTGTTGTTTAAAAATTATCTTTCAAACTGCATTTACAACGGTAACGGTAAAGACACATTCATTTTCAGATCTGAACATTTAATCTTTCAACGCAGTAATCTTTGCCAAAATAAACATTTTACAACAGAGAAAAACTATAATTATGAATGTTTAATCATCTGTCATTCCCTGTAAAATCTCGCGTTGTAACAAAAATTGTCTTTACCAAGATTCCGCTCCGTAAATTAAATGGAGGAAAAACAGGTTGTTTTTGCTCAATAAATTTTGATTCCTTCTCAACCAATGCATCCAAATTTCAGGCATTGACTTATCTATTGTTCCAGGTCATAAAATTAACTTGCCATGTGAAGAACCACCCAATGTTGTTTATACAGTGCGTAGGATGTTTGATCTATTATTATGCAAATTAGATAGATGACAATTTACTTTTATACTACCATTTAATGCGGATAGATATTTCTGTATGCGCCCCAAGAGGATTTTTACACGGGCACGACGGGCGAGGATTTTTCTTGTTTTATTGCTCGCATATACACTAAAACGCTTCTCCGGTCATCTATAAAGACATCTGGGGCTTCAGGGGCATATGCAGTCCCTGGAACCTCGTCTATTTGTGCTTTGATAGAAGCCTCCTCCCAAAATCATGAATTGCTTCCGCCGTGCCTGCAATAAAGGAGTAAATGAGCCATATATCCAGGCGAAAAAAAGTAATTTCAATCAGTGAACTTGTTGCCCGCAGAAGCTGGATACCACTTTCGTTTTCTCAAGGTCCAGCGAAACAACACAACTCTTGCAGTTAAAAACTGATAGAAAATTTCCCATTTGCAGAGCCCAAACCATCAAATCCTACCTGTTTTTTTCTTGGTAGGATATAATAGAGGCAATGCATATCCAATAGCAGGCCCGTAGACAGGGGGTATTTTGAGTTCGGGAAAACCTCCCTTTCAGAAATATTATATATTTTTCTCATATAAATGCCCTTTTTCAAACTGAAGCGAACCCCCTATTTGCCCTTTTTCCCATACAGCGAACCCCCTGATGTGCCCTTTTGGAGTGAAGGCGAACCACCGCTCAGTAAATCCTGGCTACGGCCCTGAATACAATTCATATATCACGGTATCAAAACGGCAATTTAAGCTGATAAAAGTGTACAGTTCTCTTGCAATAATAATTCTCCTTTCGTGTGAAAAAAAAACAAACAAACCGCCATTACACATTAGGCCTACAATTAGTATTACTTTCTCTACAAGTTGCCCAGTCCACAACGATCACAAGATTAAACCTCAGTGTAGTCATTTATAAATAAATTATCTGCTCACAATATCGACAATGGAAAGGAATCCTGGCTGATTTCCCTTATCATGATTGTGAAGGTCACAAACCTCCATTGCAGAAAGTGGGTCCAAGATTATTATCAGCACTTAACTTCCGGCGAACATTGATTGGCCATTATACCTGACAGGGCCAGAAATGGTCTGTGACGTATTTTAAAATGTTTCTATAATATTTGGCTCTAAAATATATCAAAACCACCTTTTCAAATTTTAATCGGAAAACAAATCTGGGCCAGTTTGATTGGCACCTCCGAAATTTGCCGTAATGGTGTCGGGCTGGATGACCCTATTTCTGGCGGTCTCATCTCGAAAAAATGGTGGGGAATGTATGCTGAATTTTCCATATGTTTGAGCGGAAAGGCCAGTCTACCTGGTGTGGTGGGTCATTTGTGGCGGCGAATATTAGGGAATATAGTTTTCTCAAGATGTGCACGGCCAATTTACTACATATTAAGTAAGGCGAATATTTAGTGGTTTGTGGTTTGCCAAATAACTGCATGAAAGGGCATTCATCGGATTATAACTGGAGATATGATACAAATTAACGGTAAAATTTTGCTTTTATTTCCCCTCTACAATGGGGGGGAGGGGGAGAATTTGTGTTAATAATCGTTATCTCATGTGTGTACAAATACAATTCGGGGGGCTGTAGTTAACGTCTGTAAGTGTACAAATTAAAAATCCAGAAAATAAATTATTAAATAATCTTTTGGGGTGAAATATTCGAATAAGTGTTTGACTACTCATGGGTCCATATATTAAGGAAAATGTCACTTTGATGTGACAATCGATAACTTTGCGATTATTCGAAGCAAGACCTTTATATTTGCATATGTATATCACGGTTTGTTTTTGGTTCGGCCACACCAAGTTTATTGGAATCTGATTAGATTCACTTATTTGTAGGTCACAAACCTCCATTGCAGAAAGATTATCATCAGGACTTAACTTCCGGCGAACATTGATTGGCCATTATACCTGACTGGGCCAAAAATGGTCTGTGACGTATTTTAAAATGTTTCTATAATATTTGACTCTAAAATATATCAAAACCATGTTTTCAAATCTTAATCGGGAAACAAATCTGGGCCAGTTTGATTGGCACCTCCGAAATTTTCCGTAATGGTGTCGGGCTGGATGACCCTATTTCTGGCGGTCTCATCTCGAAAAAATGGTGGGGAATGTATGCTGAATTTTCCATATGTTTGAGCGGAAAGGCCAGTCTACCTGGTGTGGTGGGTCATTTGTGGCGGCGAATATTGGGGAATATAGTTTTCTCAAGATGTGCACGGTCAATTTACTACATATTAAGTAAGGCGAATATTTAGTGGTTTGTGACCTGAAAGAGCATGGTTTATTTCATAGACAATGCATATTTATTCTACCTAGAGCACAGATACTGACTGAGCTGCAGGAGAAACTTCATGTAGATCAGTTTTAGGCGGACGAAGGTGAATTCTTGTTGCACTGGGCCTTGTTAACAAAAACGCACTGTATCCTTCCCTCCGTTTTTCATTTTAATTCTCATTCTAACACGGCTAGTCTTACCTCTTCCGCAAAATCACTGATCCTTTTTTTCAAATATTGTTTCCTTTCTTTAGTTAATAATTCGCGGGGTTCATGGCAGGGTGCGTGCATGTAACTTGGCTATCTCATCTCCTTTCTTCTTTTTTGTCTTCTCGCCACAACAGATCGAACGCTTGCCGGTTTATGGCAAAAGTGTAACCTGTCATAGACCGGGAACACGGACTGCGCAATAGCTGGTTAAACTAAAACCCAGGAACACTATGATAGGTGTATAGAGTGAGGAGGCGTGGCAACCCCTATTACAGAGTGCGATATGACCTATGATATAACAACGACAATTAATCAACACAAATTAAATTAGACTACTTCAGCGGAATGTTTTCGAGCATATAAATGAGCTGACTGAGATTGTGCTGGTAAACACATCCAATACAAAGGCCGGCATGTCTAAAGGCTTGTTTGACCGCTCATGGCCCGCACACGGGTCAAATATGAAATTCACGGTGAACATTTTTGACTGAGATTTGGATCATTTGCATGTGTTTTGTTTTAAACTTATTTTATTGCATTTTAACAAATGGATTGGGGACAAGTTCTTTCAACTTATATTCCCCTCTCCAAATACAGATTAAACAATACATGGTGAAGAAAGAGAAAATCTTATATCAATGTATATACATAACATGTATGTATATATGTATCTAAGACTATGGAGTCGTTTTGTATACATGTTAATAACCCATTTTAATGCCATTAGAACAAATATATAGGGGCCGTATTCCGTTGATGTCGTTGGTGTTTACCGTTAACGACCGTCCGTGTCCATTATGATAGTCATACATTAGTCGGATCTTTGACTGTCTTTAATAATTTTTTTAACAGAGCTTACTATTTTGGTGTTATTAAACAAGCCTGTAGGCTGGTTTGGTAACGGGGGGGGGGGGGGCGGTAGAGAATATTGCGGAACTCCTAATGCGAGCGCCACAGGGGCGAAGCCCCGCTGGGGTCCGGGGGCATGCCTCCCCCCCCCCCGTCAAATTTTTGAAAATTTAGATGCCATATTACGTTGGGCTAACGTCACAAGCCAACGTTGTGCCAACGGTGACGCGGACGTTTACCCAACGTTGGTCTGACGCCCACTTGCTAGCTGGGGACCGATCACACAGCCCAAGGACCGAGCCCTGTGGAACGACAGCATTACCTTCAACTTCAACTTTATTTACACTCTGGTCGCATTCATGACATATGAGGTACAACGATCTCGTTTGGGAGCACGTAGCTCCTATTTGTACACATTGGCACATATCAGTGAGGTAATCCTCAAACCAAGCTAATAAATCCCCTTCTATTCCATACTGCTTTAATTTAAATAAAATGCCTTTCTGCCAGACACTGTCGAAAGCTTTAGAAATGTCACAGAATACCACACAGGCAATTTCTCCATCATCAAGCGTTTTGCATAAATTGTGATAAAAATCCACTAGTTGTAGTACAGTTGAATGACCGGGAAGGAAACCGGATTGGTACTCGTAGAAGACATTATTGAAATGCAAATAATTATACACATGCTTAAATACTACTCTTTCCATTATTTTTGCCACACAACTTAACAACGAGATCGGTCGGTAATAGGAAGGTAAATGTTTGTCGTCTTTTTTAATTACTGGAATTATATTAGGAATGTTCCATTGGTTGGGAAATTTTGATGAGGACAATGACATGTCAAATAATATTTTAAGTGGTTTGCCTACTGAGCGAGCTACGCCTTTTAACATTTTGTGACCAATAAAATCATTTCCAACTGCTTTATTAGTTTCAAGACTTTGTATTATATTTAAAATTTCGTCTTCAGTAGTGCTGATGCTCGTTATTCTACCGTCACATTTGTAAGTAAAGGGGGGCAACTGAGCCTCACTGTCGTCAATAGCTGGTACAGAGGCGAAATAATTGTAAGCAGATTTGCCTTCTCCATGCAACCTTCTACAAAATGTTCAGTTCCATCTGAGTGTAGATCCACTAGTGGTGGAATTTCTCTATCTTCTTTTCGATTCATAATTTGGTTAAGTTTCTTCCAGTAGAATTTAGGGTTAGTAGAAGTATTGGAGTCTAGTTGAGTTTCAATATTCCTATGGTAGATTTCATGCGCATACTTTTTCATGTTGTTTCTCTTTATTCCTAATTATTTTATATCAGTTCCAATCAGAAGGTCTCAATGTTTGTTTGTTTTGCTTTTTTCCCTATTCTGTGTCGTTTACGGATTTACTTTCGTAACTCGGAATCGAACCATGGTTTATCATTTGGTGGTATGGTGACGAATTTGTTGGGGATACACTGTTCAGCAATTTCGTGAAATTTACGAGTGGATTTTTCACAGGCTACATTTGAGTCTATACAAGAAGAAAGGAAAGTTTTCCAATCAATTTCGTTTAACAGCAAATTGAATTTTTCGTTGTCGCCTGCATTATACATGTATATCCAGATTTTACGTTTATATGCATGCCGTATGTTGTAGCTAATTGACAATTCTGCATACGTAGCATCATGATCACTTACATTACGGTCAACATTAATGATACCACAATCGTGTATGCTAATACTGTCAGTAATAAAAATTGGGTCCAATAGAGTTGCGGAACGTTCAGTTACTCGAGTAGGTTCAGATATTATGTTATGAGTATTACATCTTTGAGAGATTCCAGAGAAGAAGCCCGAATTGCTGTACAAGAAGTCATCATTAAGATCACCAAGAAGAACTAGGTTTACGTTGGTATCTAATCCATTTTCGACCATATATTCAAAAGCCTGGTATATAGATTCGGACCTTTTCGGAACAATATAAGAAATATTTAATAGGATAACGTTATTGGTTAATTGGCCACATTGTTTCAAAATCGTTTTTTTTCAAGATCTGGCATTCGATTACATTTAATACGCGTTGACGTGTATACTAAAATTCCACCCCATCGAGATAAAACGTCAGGATTGCGATCTTTACGAAATGGTTCACTAAAGCCTTCAATATGTAAATCGTCATTAGTTAAGGTGTGGTCAAGTTTTGTTTCCGTGAACACATTATATCGAAATCTTCCGACAGAACATCAACAAATGATAATTTATTACGCATACTCCTTATATTTAAGTGAAGAATTTGGAGACCGTGTTTATTATTTCCGTTTTCAGGACCTGGATTGGTTTCAATGTCGCCACAAACTATTAGTAAAATTGAAAAGATGATACATATGTTTACACTGGGATATTTAGATTGGAGAACAGAGAGCGCAAAACATACCACCGAACACTTGACATTTGTTGAAAGGCACTCCAGAAGGTCAAAATTAAAAAAAGGACAAACTCAATGCTGCAGTACTCCCATCACTCAGTACTCCGATGCGGGGACATCAGACAGGCATTCTTGGCACGCGACACATACTAGAATCCTGGTTATTTCCTCGCATTTTTCTCTCCACACGTCATGTCGCCAGCTAAATGCGCTAATACGGCGTTTCTAAAGTAACAAAAATACTTTTTGTAACTTTGCATGATAAGGTTGTTCAAAGAAAATACGGAAGTTTGATTTTATTAACGCTCACAGTCTAAAATGACACAAAACAGCGTCGACATTAGTTTTAAATTGGGTTTTGTCTGTTTTTTTTACTTCTCGAATACATTTGAGGATGGATTTGTTTTTACAGTCTAAAATATGACACCTTGAACCAAAACGAATCTCGCCATATCTTCAGTGCTCTTACATCGAACTATTATTTTTGTTATTTAGGTGTCATATATGTAGTTTGCATATATTAAAATCTCCATGCTATGATGTATAAGAAAAAAGCCAAAATTTCAAAGGTCAGTTTATGCTGTTTTACCTTACTGTTGTGTCTGAGCTTTAACAATATCTAACTGATAGAGGATATTCGATTATTAGTTGATTCCTTGTTTTAGGATAATTCAGATAACTATACATCGAAATATTATTTTGATTATTTTTTAGGTGTTATATTCTGGATATATCAAAAACTTCATGCTTTTCTGTTCTATTCTCCCAGTGTGACAAAATTTAGTGACATTTGTTTATGTTATTCTGACAGGTTTTCTTGTAATAATTGCAGATCGAAGCCCATAATGTTGTATAAACTCTCATGTTCGACTCTGGGGACACGATAAAATTGCTAATAGGAGCAACACAACTAGTAAATGTTGTCATCAAACATTATTTAAATGAAAACAAAACTGGTGATCCAGTGAGGTGCTAAAGTACTGTGCCATGCCATTTCATCTAAATTGTTGGTGAAAACTATTCCTTCGATACACGGGCAAAAAATATAGGCCTACCGTAATGATCGAATAAATCTGCTGTAAATTTTACAGTAATTTAATGTAGATTTTGTGTAGTAAATTGCCCGTAATTTACTTTAACATGTACAGTGACTATTGTTTACAGAAAATAACTGCAAAAATTAAAATAGTGTATTTCGCAATATTTAACAGCAAATTATTGGCAGCTTACCTGCACTAGAACTGTCTAGATTGCTGTAAAATTTAAGCAAAGGTTTGAAGTGTACATATACATTGCGTTTGTTGAATCAAAGCCAATCCGATTTGCACCCGGCCAGGGGAGAACATGATGTCCATTCAGTGGTGATGATCCAGTTCAATTATCACAAATTGATGGATACATGTAAATGATCCAAAACTCAATCAAAAATGTTCACCGTGAAATTTTTATTGTTTCGTGTCTGGGCCTTGAGCCGTCAAACAAACCTTTAATTGTGCCGGCCTTTATATTGAATCTGTTTACCAGCACAATCTTAGTCAGCTCATTAGGTCGAAAACAGTCCGCTGAAGCAGTCTAATAAAATTTGTGTTGATTATTTGTTGTTGTTATATCATACATGTAGTGGGACTAATAAACATTCTCTAAAATAACACGGATAACATTGAATACCATTGGTTTTTTTCCATCTCAAATAATGTTTAGTACATAAATTATATATCAAATGCTTAGAATTCACACCCTTAGAAATCTCGAAATACTATTGGAAATTCTCTTTACTTAATATGTAGAACACGCATAGCGGGTACAATAATCTGTCCGATTCCCGTTTACATAGAATTTATTAATATCATTAGGATGTTTATGAAATGTAATTTAGATGTACATGTATATCGAACAATGCCACTAGGATGCCAGAATCACTTGAAAGTGCTATAAACGTCAATAATCACAAATGGGGAAAAGGGTGGGGCGGGGGGGGGGGGGTAGAGGGTGGCATGTTCCTTCAACATGTAGCAACACATATATGTGTAACAGGGTCAATTTGAGACAACCCCTTATTGAAGATTTTGTAAGATGGTCCCTTCTCAGCTGAGCGGTCCAACCGTCGCAAATTCATTGTAAATTGTAGATACAAAATGTTTTTATTTTATTTTTATCATCATGAATAAGTTTTTTAAAATGTATACTGTTGCGGTTTGCTAGTAGGACTATTTACTGTATTATTTGGCGAGTTGAAAACCACGTGCTTCTGATTGTTACGTCACCGTGGAACACAAATGGCCGTCTTGTTGTCAAGTCGCATTTGAAGGAAGCTGGTGAGCTTCGAGCTGTTCGACCTTATTTTGCGGTCCGCCAAAACGGGGAACTGCTGTAAAATGATAACGTTGTGTCGTTGCAGGTATAGATACTATATTTTATCCCGCCATCTGTCAGATTTGTCCAAATTTTCTAGCTAAACACGAACATGAAAACCTGTGCACATCATTTCCGTGTCACGTGCTACAGCAATTTCTAATATGTACATGTACATTCGTTTATGTAGTTAACAGTATGTTTATCCTGTCTTGTGCCATGGCAATTCCTTGACCCTCAGATAGATTAAGCAGATAATTGGAATACACAGTCAGTCTCTATGATCAAGTAACCTTTTTATATTCTATCTAATCTTTTGCAAAATCATATGTAGGTCAAATTAATATTCTGATTGTTACGTCAGCGTGGAACACAAATGGCCGTCTTGTTGTCAAGTCGCATTTGAAGGAAGCTGGTGAGCTTCGAGCTGTTCGACCTTATTTTGCGGTCCGCCAAAACGTGGAACTCATAGCCGTAGCAGAGCTTGGAATAATATTGGCTGGAGTTGGTGAAATTGTGTTCCTAGAACTGTGCGCCACAGAACATTTATCATTTAGAACTGTGTACTTATTTGAACTCGGTTACTGAACTGTTGCCTTATCGTCGTATAGAACTGCACCCCACAATACAGTTGTCACCCAGAATTGTGTACCTGTTTGAACTGTGTTTGTGAACTGTGTCCAATCGTCACAAAGAACTGTACGCCGTAATACTGTATTCATCCAGAACTGTATACCTATTTGAACTGTGTTGAATGATACTGACGGTTACCATCCATACTGTATGCCTACTTGAACTGTGTTTGTGAACTGTTCCAAATCGTCACAAAGAACTGTACGCCGCAATACTTTATTCACCCGGAACTGTAGAACTATTCGAGCTGTGTTGGTGAACTGTGTTCTATCGTGAACTGAAGTACGCTGTAGTACAATACTGTATACATATATCTGAACTGTGCGAACTGTAATACCATGAACTGTTAATGTCCAGAATTGTAACCTGATAAAGAACTATTCATTTGGAACTGTGCATATTTGTGAAGATTGTGTTTCATTAAATAACTGGTCAATTTATCCAAGGAACTCTGCGTTGTTGATTCGAATTGAACATAAAAAGGAACCCCCGAAACAAATGGCGCCCAACGTGGGGCTATGACTGGAACTTCACCTGGCTGCTTCATGAACTGGTGAACCGGGATTGATATTCTCTGATTCAAATTAGTCAGGAATTTACAGAGCTGTACAATAAGTACAAGAACAATTAACGTCAAACTTATTGAATTGATGTGCCATTGATTTATATGTAGTGCTACCATTGAAAGTTACTGACTCAAAATTACTTCTGGTAACTTTAAACATTTCCATTGATTATCATTTGGATACCATATTTGTTACATGTATTGATTGCTACTGGTATCGTGGATTAATTGCATTAATTGTTATCTGCATACATCATTTGCTACTTGTATGTATTGATTACTATGCACACCATTGATTATTTCCATTGATTATCATTTGGATACCATATTTGTTACATGTATTGATTCCTACTGGTATCCTGGATTAATTGCATAAATCGTTATCTGCATACATCATTCACTACTTGTATGTATTGATTACTACCCACACCATTGATTATTTTCATTGATTATCATCTGGATACCATATTTGTTACATGTATGTATTGATTGCTACTGGTATCCTGGATTAATCATTATCCGCATACATCATTCACTACTTGTATGTATTGATTACTACCCACACCATTGATTATTTCCATTGATTATCATCTGGATACCATATTTGTTACATGTATGTATTGATTGCTACTGGTATCCTGGATCAATTGCATTAATCGTTATCTGCATACATCATTCACTACTTGTATGTATTGATTACTACCCACACCATTGATTTTTTCCATTGATTATCATCTGGATACCATATTTGTTACATGTATGTATTGATTACTATGCACATCATTGATTATTTCCATTGATTATCATCTGGATACCATATTTGTTACATGTATGTATTGATTGCTACTGGTATCGTAGATCAATTGCATTAATCGTTATCTCCATACATCATTCACTACTTGTGTATATTGATTACTATGCACATCATTGATTACTTCCATTGATTGTCATTTGGATACTACATTCGTTACATGTATGTATTGAATGCTATTGGTAACTTGAGATATTTGCATTAATTGCCATGGTAACGTTCTCACCTCGGAGGCTCTATTGGAGGATTTTTACAGTGCGCGCCAGAGAGATGATGAACATGTGATTGTCTGGGCTTGCCGTCTGGACAGTTTACTGAAACTGGCTGCAGAACAGAGAACTGTTATGAATGGGGCAACTGACATGCTCCGAACCAAGTTCTGGAGTGGATTGAGGAATCCAGTAGTACGCAATGCTATTAGACATCGGTTTGTTAGTGGGGAGTCTTATAGTGATATACTCAAGGCAGCAAGGAAAGTGGAACATGAGAACATCGCTGTGTCGACAAGCAAGACAACTAAATTTGGCAAAGTCCAGCAACAATCAACTGAAGATTCAAAGCTTGACCAGATTCTCAAAATGCTGGAAGGCTTGGATAGCAGAGTGGGCAAACTGGAAAACCCCAATGAAACCAGAACCCATCGAAGATGTTACAGATGTAATCAACAAGAACACTACCAACGTGACTGTCCACAAAAGAGAAACGGGAAACGAATATCGCCCAACACGGGGGGCGGGGTGTTAGGCGAAGAGACGAGCCCCACACTGGATCGTAGTGACGCCTGAGATAGGATGGTTGGAGAAAAGGCGCTTGCTTGGATTAACATTGATGATGTCCCATGCAAGGCCCTGATCGACACTGGAGCAGATATCTCTACAGTGACAGCAACATTCTTAAGGGAGCAGTTGCCTCATGTACAAGTGCAGGATTTGCACGAACTGGTCCAAGTTGAGACTGCTGGTGGATTTGTGATGCCATATGAGGGCTATGCCGAGCTACAAATAGAAGTCAGACCTGGGGAGAAGTACGAAGTGGTCGCCTTGGTAGTGCCGGGTATGGGTTACTCGCATGATGTGCCGATGGTTTTGGGGACAAATGTCATCCGTCAATCCACGTTGCATAATAAAGGGGTCAGAAACCAGGATTTCTGTAAAGCATGGCAATTAGCATTCCACAGTCTTGCTCAGACTGAGGACATTAGTGAGGGAACGGGCTTCATTGCAACTGTTAAAACAACTAAATCTAAACCCATCAAACCAGATGCGTCTGTCGTGATCCGTGGCTTGACTCGTTCACATGTCAAAGTGCATCACTGTTCAACGATTCTAGCAGAGGGTGCAGCAAACCTACAGCTGTCAAATGGACTGGTTATTGTGCCTAGCGTTAGAGAACTGAGCCCCAGATACAAGGGCAGCAGTAGAGACCATGTTGAAATTCTGAATGCGTCGTCCAGACCTACAACGATTCCCGCTAAATCTCATATTTGTGACTTACATGCATATAGCATAATGGACATGCCTGAATCAGACAGTACTGAATCGAATAGCAACAATCCCGACAATGATGATGCTTGGATGGAACAATTTGACTGGCCAGATGTCGACTGTCCGAAGTTGAAGACCTTGTTCAATAGATATGGGACTATATTTTCCAAGCATGAGACAGACTATGGACGCACTAGTGCTGTTAAACACCGTATCAACCTCGGTGATGACACTCCAACTAGAATAAGACACAGACGAGTTCCACCAGCAATGTATGCCGAGGTCAGCGAGCATATCAATGGAATGCTGAAGAGTGTGACTATCAGACCTTCTGCGAGTCCTTGGTCATCTCCCGTGGTGCTGGTGAGAGAGAAAGATCAAAGCCTTCGATTCTGTGTTGATTACAGGGAAATTAATAGAAAAACGAAACGGGGCGCATTTTCTCTGCCACGTCTGGACGAAACGATGGATGCCCTCGCTGGGGCATGTTGGTTCACGGTCCTCGACCTCAAATCTGGCTTGTGGCAGGTAGATGTTGCTGAGGAACACAAAGAAAGAACTGCATTCAGTGTTGGGCCACTGGGATTTTACAAATTTAATGTCATGCCATTTGGTTTGACCAACAGTCCCGCAACTTTCCAACGACTGATGCAGGTGTGCATGGGAGATCTTCATCTTTCAACTTGCCTTGTTTTCCTGGATGATCTGTTGATTTTCTCCAAGACACTGGATGAACACTTGGAACGATTAGAGGAAGTTTTTAAGAGGTTACAGAGCTTTCTTGAAGCGTGAGGTACGATACCTCGGGCATATTGTTTCTCAAGATGGCGTGAGAACAGACCCTGACAAAATAGCAGTAGTGAAGGAGTGGCCAGAACCCCGTAATGTGCAAGAGGTGAGGAGATTCTTAGGATTCGCAGGATTCTATCGCAGGTTTGTGAAGTATTTTGCAAAACTTGCTCAACAACTACATGCTCTACTCAAAGGGCAGGATAACAAACATCGTCGACGCAAAGGAGTGCCAGCACAGGGCTACTCGTGGGGTGAACCTCAGCAGAGGGCATTTGGCCTCTTGAAGGATAAATTGACTACTGCCCCGATCCTTGGGTATGCGAACTATTCTGTGCCGTTTGAGCTTCACACCGATGCCAGCTCAGATGGCCTTGGCGCAGTACTGTACCAACAACAGGAGGGTCTTTCCCGTGTGATTGCATATGCTAGTCGTGGCTTGTCGGCCGCAGAGAAGAACTACCCTGAAGTGGGCTGTGGGGGGGAAATTTCATGACTATTTGTATGGCCAGGAATTTGAGGTGTGGACGGACAATAATCCACTGACATATGTTCTAACATTGGCAAAACTGGATGCAACCAGCGACAGGTGGTTGGCGTTGTTGGGCTCCTATAATTTCTCAATTCATTACAAACCAGGAAGAACCAACCAAGATGCTGATGCTCTATCAAGATTTCCAGTTACTCAGGATGTCATCGATGCAGTGAGGATCGGAGTTCAGACGGATGATGGTTGTATCAAATGTCTTGGACTCGAATAGTATCACCGAGGTGGAGGGAACCAACTCTGTTGACTGTGTAGACGTCAAAGAAGCACAAAAACAAGATCCAGCTCTCCGACAAATTATTACATGGGTGTCAAATTCGCAGAAGCCGCAACAGAAACAAGTGAAGGATTTGGAAACACAAAAGTTGTTGAGCCAGTGGGAAAAACTCTCTCTGGACAATGGTATTCTATAACGGAGATCACAGGATGGTGACGTGGTTAGCAGACAACTAGTTGTGCGCATGACGCATAGGGAACAGATCCTACAAGACCTGCATGATAAAATGGGACACCCAGGTCGAGAGAAAACATTGAAATTAGTGCAAAGCCGCTTTTACTGGCCAGGACTCACAAAAGATGTGGAGGCCAAGGTAAAAGGGTGCCTTAGATGTGTCTGTCGCAAGAGTTGTCCTGACAAGTTCCCGTTAGTTCCTATACTTACCACACAGCCACTGGAACTAGTCTGTGTAGATTACCTCACCGTAGAACCCTCGTGTGGGTATGAGCACCTGTTAGTCATCACTGATCATTTCACTAAATTTGCCTAGGTAGTCCCAACTAGGAATGAAACTGCAAAAATAACAGCGAATGCTCTCTACGACCATTTTGATACCCAATTTGGCTGCCCTAGAATATTACACTCTGAAAAGGGTGCAAATTTTGAGAGTAAGGTCATTAAGAAACTCTGTGAACTTATGGGAGCTCACAAAGTCGAACAACTCCGTATCACCTCATGGGCAATGGTGCCTGTGAAAGGTTTAACCGAACTTTACTGAAAATGTTGGGCACACTTGAAGCGGAGCAGAAGGCTAAATGGAAACACCATCTATCCACCTTAGTGCACGCATACAATTGCACCCCTCACGATTCTACCGGATTATCGCCTTACAAGTTGATGTTTGGCAGGGAGCCACGCCTACCTGTGGACATCGCTTTTGGCATCAGGGAGCAGGACAAATCGGTTTCGTATGGCCGATATATCCAGGATTTGGCTGGCAAGATCGATTACTGTCACAAACTCGGGCAAAAGGAAGGATCTAAGGCAGCAGCGAAAAGGAGAAAAGCTTATGACCGACGACTGAAGGGCGCTGTGCTCGAAGAGGGCGATGCGGTGTTGGCTCGTAAAGTTGGTTTAAAGGGGCGTCATAAACTTGAAGATAAGTGGGATAGTGTCATCTACAAGGTACCGAGGAAGCCAAATGCAGATATCCCAGTGTACGTGGTAACTCCTGCAGATGGAAGCGGCGGCCTTAAGACACTCCACGGCAACATGCTCCTCCCCCTGGGTATAGTGAATGAACAAGATCATTCTGAGACTACCACAGCTGAACACAGATTTGTTAAGAAGACCCCCATAGCCCAGGTCCGAGTATGCGGGAACAATAGCAACTCTGATGGTAGCGAGGAGGAAGAGGACGATGTGATCCTGAAACCGAGGCCTGCCGCACCTCCTCAGCCATCTGTTCGTCGTGGACCAGCACTTCCTGTGACCTCGAGGCCAGACAGTGATGCGACAGATAGAACTCGGACAGAGCCTCTCGTGGCTGATATTCCTGTCATATCAGGAACAGCGTCCGACTCTGAAGAACAGATATCGCCAACTGTGGGTACCTCCAGACCTCAAATTGATAGACAGCCACCCAAATGGATGTAGTCTAATGCTTGCGATCTGAGTCAAAAGTGTATGGCTTCTTCAAGAGGAGAAGGAACTGACTTCAGAGTTATGCTTATTCAGCGTGTGCAAGACTCAATGCAACTCTGTAATGCACTATTAAGTGCGATAAATGGTGTAACGTAGAAAGTAACGGACTCTCATTCCAGAAAACGGACATACCAGACGTACACAAAGGATTCAAATGTCGGGACGACATTTCTCTATGGGGAACAGTGTAACAGGATCAATTTGAGACGACCCCTTATTGAAGATTTTGTAAGATTCTCCCTTCTCTGCTGAGCGGTCCAAGGGACGCTACTCCTGTAGGACAACCGTCGCAAATTCATTGTAAATTGTAGATTCAAAATGTTTTTTTTTTAAATTGTTATCATCATGAATAAGTGTTTTAAAATGTATACTGTTGCGGTTTGCTAGTAGAACTATTTACTGTATTATTTGGCGAGTTGAAAACCACGTGCTTCTGATTGTCACGTCAGCGTGGAACACAAATGGCCGTCTTTTTGTCAAGTCGCATTTGGAGGAAGCTGGTGAGCTTCGAGCTGTTCGACCTTATTTTGCGGTCCGCCAAAACGGGGAACTGCTGTAAAATGATAACGTTGTGTCGTTGCAGGTATAGATACTATATTTTATCTCGCCATCTGTCAGATTTGTCCAAATTTTCTAGCTAAACACGAACATGAAAACCTGTGCACAACATCTCCGTTTCACGTGCTACAACAATTTCCAATATGTACATGTACATTCGTTTATGTAGTTAACAGTATGTTTATCCTGTCTTGTGCCATGGCAATTCCTTGACCCTCAGATATATTAAGCAGATAATTGGAATACACAGTCAGTCTCTATGATCAAGTAACCTTTTTATATTCTATCTAATCTTTTGCAAAATCATATGTAGGTCAAATTAATATTCTGATTGTTACGTCAACGTGGAACAGAAATGGCCGTCTTGTTGTCAAGTCGCATTTGAAGGAAGCTGGTAAGCTTCGAGCTGTTCGACCTTATTTTGCGGTCCGCCAAAACGGGGAACTGCTGTAAAATGATAACGTTGTGTCATTGCAGGTGATTGTGATCCTTCATAGCCGTAGCAGAGCTTGGAATAATATTGGCTGGAGTTGGTGAAATTGTGTTCCTAGAACTGTACGCCACAGAACATTTATCATCCAGAATATGGCGGCTGATGTGGATATCCCTCAAATCGAGGTCTGCGCGCCGAGAACTATAAGATGACACCTCCCATGACGCATTCGGATCAAGGATGGTCCCACCACGTGTGAGTGAGTGAGTGAGTGAGTGAGGCGTGCAAACGCCCGTGAGGCGTCCCCAACGCCCGTCTTAACGCATGAACGCACTAACGACGGTGAGTGAGTGAGTGAGTGAGTGAGTTACAAACAAATCTAGACATTTCCAAATGTCACGCCTCATTATATTTTGCATAATTTTAGCTCTTCGTTTCTCGAAAAGTATTCAGATTTTGAGGCCCTATTGGAGCCCATGGACATGTTTTCAGCGAAAACGCAGTGGACCCAGCGCCATATTCCCCTGAGTGTCAGCATTTCCAGCAACGTACCTGGCTATGACGCTGCACCGGTCTGTTTCGTGTCTGCCGGGGATTCCCATGAGTTGATCACCCGCATGATGGCGTATTTAGAGGAAGTCAGTGCGGCTAGTACGGAATTGTTGGTGTCCAAGTTCCAGGACATACTGGACCAGCTGGACGATCGGATTCCTATACCGGGTGTAGCGTTTAGTGACGAAGAAGAGTCAGAGTCGGATATCGTTGTTGTTGTTGTTGTTGTTGTTCTCTCTCCGGTCTATATCATCGCGTCAAGGTGTTATGTTAGAGCGTTAAGGCGTAACGACGGGCGTCGACGGGCGTCACTGCATTTCGAAGAATTAGTGACAATTCCATGGAATATCTAGAAAATCAGAACTTCTGAGCTATTTCACCAGGGCATTGAAGCGTTAAGCTTGGCGTTGGCGGACGTTGCTATAAGTTCTATGAGCATAATGCATGAAACTGACTTTGAACACCGTATTAGCCAATCAGTGGCCTAGAATGGAGCCAAAGGTAACCCATCCATGTCCAGAAAACATTACCCGTGTGTACAACAACCCAGATGTAGGCGCGGACGTCAGCGAAAGCACACCGTGAGTACCCCAATTCGATTGGCTGATTGTTCGTTCTTTTTCTCGACCGCTGATTGTCTCTTTTTCTCGACCGCTGATTGGTCCAAATGGAACTGCCCATCTTTCCCAGGTTAATCTAGAATCCCCTTTTTGTGTTCAAGCTCTGACTATATCGATGCCGCAACATTGTCTCATTGGACATTGGACCGTTTGACCTGGATGTGACCTTTTGTTCCGCCATCCAGGCTGCGCAGGCGCAGAATGACGATATTTCAACCCCACATCCACGCCATCAGAGGCTCCCTCACCTAGGCTTCACATGAAACAGAGCTCTCGTCCAATCAGAAGCGAGTATTTTGACCCGGTGCATTATGGGACATATCCAAGATGGTGGTTCCAAAATGGCGGATCCAACATGGCGGCTCCAAAATGGCGGCGTATGTCAGAGCAATAGCACAAAAGCAACCTTTGTTTGAACGCATCATTAAACGACGTTAAAGCGATAAGAAGGCGTTGCGACGGGCGTTAAGGCGTTGAGACGGGCGTTAAGGCGTTGAGACGGGCGTTAAGGCGTTGAGACGAGCGTTAAGGCGTAACCACGGGCGTCAACGGGCTTCACTGCTTTTCGAAGAATTAGTGACAATTCCATGGAATATCTAGAAAATCAGAACTTCTGAGCTATTTCACCAGGGCGTGAAGCTTTAAGCTAAGCGTTGACGGGCGTTACTGTCTATGAAAGCGAGCGTATTTCCAAAAACACGCACAGTCGATGTTCAACCGTCAACATGACTTATAATTTTCCCTTTGTCTACTACTCGCCGATTTTTTATTTATTTATTTTTTTATTCATTTATTTTTTTTCCCTCGAGAGCTACAACATGACACCTCCCACGACCCATTCGGACCCATATCGGTCCCTCTCTACCCAAACACCCCTCCACACACACACCCCCCAAAATGACCATGTGCGAATAAGGACCTAGAGAGGCTTGGCCTAGTCCGAGTTGTCTCCCTTGCGCCATAATGTTCAGATGGCGCTATGGTTTGAAAGGTGCGATTATCCGGGGGAATGGTGCCATTTGTTACCCAGACACCATTTTTTTCTCACACAAACAGACCTGTACGGACGATTTCCAACCTTTTGCAAGTCATTGCACCCTGCAAAATTATATGAAACTAATCCAATCATTCATATCTAATTCACTCATATTCTGCCGCGTTCAATCTTAGATCGTACACCTCACCTAGATACTTAGGAAAGTTTTCGCTCCCGAACTTGTGCGAGACGTGTGCACGAAAACTACGTGCAAAATCAGGCATGTTTTCTCATCGCATGGGCGGAAACAAATGCCGATCTAGGAGAAAATATTGCCTCGAAGGCAGCAACCGAGTTAGCAATGTAAGCCTGAACAATTATATTTTCAACGAATACAAGGTTGTCTTGAGAAATATATCTCAAAAAAGGATTAATTAATGATTTTCCATCATGACAAACGAACACCGTCTTCCAACAAATATGGCGGCGGGTATTCGAAGCTCGAAGTCAGAAAATTGCCAAACTTCAAAAATTCAGATCTCATCAACCAGAACGTCTTATATGCTGACAGTTATTGACTATATCGCAAAATATATATACTTCCTAACCTTAGTTGGATTCGTCATGAAATCATTTAGAAATAAGTAATTCGAGCACTTTTTGTGACATAGCAAAACGAAGATGGGGGAGGGGGGGAGGAGATACTATCTTTGATACCTAGTCGATAGAGGAAATATACATGACTGTAATTAGGTAAGACAGATAACACATATGATTCTTGTGATCTGATATATATACTTCCTAACCTTAGTTGGATTCGTCATGAAATCATTTAGAAATAAGTAATTCGAGTACTTTTTGTGACATAGCAAAACGAAGATGACAGCCGTTTCCCTATACTCTGCAATGGTTTACACGAAAAACCGGCGCAACTATAAAAATCCATATCTCCGTAAATATGAAATGGCCAAATTTTTTACGTCAAGACAACATTCTCTTATATGTGTACTTCCTATTTCCCGCAGGAATTTATGCAATATAAATTCTTTCCGCAATAAACTTACAATTTACTGGCAATGGTAACGAAATTCTCCGTCTCAATTTGAGCTTCTTGTACGTCGGCGAAACGCCAAGATGAAAGAGCGCGTGCTGCAACGTAGCAGAGCACGCGAGGGTCTAAATTTGAATACTTTTCGAGAAACGAAGAGCTAAAATTATGCAAAATATAATGAGGCGTGACCTTTGGACATGTCTAGATTTGTTTGTAACTCACTCACTCACTCACTCAGTCACCGTCGTTA